>UYYA01004583.1:0-87354 GCA_900624975.1 Angiostrongylus costaricensis | reverse complement strand
GCAGTCACCGTCTCTACCATTGGGGCAAATTATGCAATTTTGCGTTGCACATAGACGGTCGTATAGGCGGTTGCGAACTAAACTAACGAACTAAGGTAACGAAAATCGATCGAAATACCACCGAATAATCTAAGGCGCCAGCTAGTTAGTAACCGCCTATACGACCGTCTATGTGCAACGCAAAATTGCATAATTTGTCCCAATGGTAGAAACAGTGACTGCATGAGTTCGGGTACAGTCTATCTGATCTCTTGTAAAGCGTGCGGGGACGAATACGTTGGCGAAACGGGTAGAACACTCTGCCTACGTATAAAAGAACACCTAGTCGGCAAACGTAAGCCAAGTACTCCACTAGGTACGCATAGCACGCAGAAACATAACTGAGAAGATTTTGAAGTAAGGGTTACGATCCTCGCACAAGAATCGAGAACACAAGCGCGCAAAACTCTAGAGGCATTCTGGATTAATTCTAAGAATCCGAAAATGAACCGCAGGGAGGAATGCCTCGTTATCACGCGTGATATTGGACAGTATACAAACCTGTTATTCTGATGGGAGGGGAACATTACGCTGCCATGTGAATTTGGTGCGGTCGGCCTTCACGCGACATACTCAGTGGAAGACTCATAGAAAGCGATGAGTGTGCAGAGCTATGCTAAATATGATTGAAATCTTGGTTTAGTGTTTTCTCTGTTTGGTTATGGAGGTGTTTGGCCGGATGGATTGCTGTCAAGTTGACCCTTCCAGGCTCTGAGGAAGGCGAAATCCGCCGAAACGTCAGCTTGTGCGTAAATAAAGAAATAAAATAGCACCTCGTGCTTGCTGAACATAAGTAGAAAGATGTATTCAATCAATGCCGAGGTTAATAGAAAGTGGGACTTGAAAGTTACTACAAGATAAACGAATAAAGTTAAAAATCAGTCGTTGAAGTATGTTTTTTTTACACCTTTTTACTAATTTGACAGGAGATTGTTATTTTGAACTTTCAAGAGCGTTTAAGATCACATCAATCACTTCTGAAATATTTTCCTCAACACCGACATGACATGTGTTTCCAAAAATTAGAACTCAGATTACAAAACGATTCTAACTTTAATGATATTTTGTTGGTTGAAGAAGATTTACTCTCCCGATTAGTAAGAAATAGCTGTATCAGGATGCTCCACAGTCGTCAACACAAACAGTTGTTCATCACAGGAAATTTTGGCTCCACCAGTGACAACCGTGTCTGTTCTGCGACGATGACGAATTCTAAAATATGTTTACTTTTATCTGGGCTTCACAGTAGAAATATCGAGATTGTTCTTAACTGACCTGATTTCCAAAAGGAAGTAGGCCACCGCTATATTTACTTGAACACTCGGATAGCTCATCTTCACTCGCTGTGCAGGGTTCTGCACAATTACAGCTTTTTTCGGAATTTTGCTAGTTTAACTATTGTGGTTCCCTGGAGTCCCGAGGTTAGCCTGGCCAATGTGTGTCCAACGTCGGTACCACCAGGGGAATCGCATCCTTTGCGGATCAGCAGGAGATCTGCCACCATACTAGTCTCATACTAGGACGGTGCTGGATCCCAGTATCGGTTTACTCTTAGCTGCCTGATAAAATCTCCGGAGTCCTTCTAAACTTGGCAAATCTTGCCGGAAGGATGAATCTCATCTGTACATCGTAGCCCGACACCTAGAATCACTTCCCAGCCACGATGAAGCGCTAAACCGTTGCGAGGAGCCTTCGATATGCATTTCGATATCTCACTGAGGGAATACAACATCAGCTTTTAAAGTTAGAATAATGCAGAGCTATTTCAATTAACTCATAACTATTGTTACTCAAAAGACCGACTTTCTACAAACTTCGGCATAAATAATCAATATATTTGTTTATGTGTTCCTATGAACCGACCTTGTTGAGTTGATGCGAGGTTGGTGAAAGGGTCAAGTTGTCGTTGTTGTTTTCGGTGTTGTTGTTGTTTTCGTTGTTGTTGTTGTTTGTTGTTGTTTGTTGTTGTTGTTGTTGTTGCTATTATTATTTTTGCTGCTGTTGTTGTCCGAAGGCTGACGTTCCGGCGATTTTACCTTCTTCAGAGCCGTGCTGTTATGAGTGGAACTCATAAGAACATAACTATGAAGTACACAGAATATAGTGAGTGCTAGTGTTTCAGAGAATAACAAAACAGTTTCTTCATCTTTATAATATTTTTTGCTAAAACCTTCTTCAATACGGGTGACTACAAGGACTTGAACTCCTGTCATATTTCGACACCTTAGAAAGACGATGAGGCGAAATAACAACCTGTGCTAATGTTTACCATCGTTCCTCTCGTAACAGGCTTGGGAGCTAATTGCCAACGACGACGTCTAACTTTTCCGATGCAATTCTAAGTCACTTGCTTGTAAGACTTTGACCAGATCAGTATGCGAAAGAAATTAATCCTTATGCATACAAGCACATCCACATGAGTGTGCGAAAATTAATCTATCTAAATCTACGTGCACACAGTAGATAAAAATGACTTCCACACGGCAGAGCCGGAGAAACATTCCCTCAACCTGCCTGTATCTCGCTCAAAGTACAGGCGAGTTTGTTGTCCACTTGCGAGCAGGATTCTTCTATTGCTGAAACGGGAGAATCTTCAACATATGAGAGATCCCTGATTCCTACACAAAAATAATATAAGTTGGAAACGTAACTGTACTTGAAATGGTGTTATTGAGCGAAAATTTAAGGAATTACCACGACGAAGGAGGAACCTCAAGCTGCAACCGAACCCACACGCGAAATGTTCGAGAACTTTCGTGGGTAACGGATACGAAAAAATGAATCAAACGCTGGTAAACAAATAAACAAGCAAAAACGTGAAAAAGCAAATAAGCAATTGAACAATAAACATACTTACTTGGATACTTGGATGGACCGTCCTTATTGGTTGTGCTAATCCTAGCGTAACATTAATTCTTTGGAGATTTGCTGGTTTACTCACCGTCGTTCCCTGGAGAGTCCCGAGGACAGCCTGTTCAAAGTCTGCCGCTGGTCGTCGCCACCACAATAAGCAGCAGCCATTGAGAATTCGATCCACAAACAATGAACAACAGGCCAAAACAAGTAGACGAATAAACAAGTAAACGTGAATAATTGATTGAGCAAGTAGATTCACAAGCAAACAAAAAAAAATATGTGAGCGAAAGGTAAACAAATAAACAAATAGACAAGTAAAGTACAAATATGGACAAGTAGGTAAATAAACAATTGTGCAAGTAAACAACTAAACAAGTGATAAGAAATTTAAACAAATAATAAACAAAGTGATCAAAATAAACAAATAGAGAACAAAATAAACAAAATGTTAAAAGAATAAATAAATAGTAAACGAAATAAAAAATTGCAAACGAAGTAAATAGACAATAAAAATGAACGACTAGTAAACAATAATAAAAAAATTATTTAGCCGAGAGACAGGCGAAACGAAGAACTCGCATGGTGTGGTGGTGAACGCGTTACTCCTCGGAAAGGACAATAGTGCGTTCGTTCCCCACCTTAGATACCTGTGGTGCAGAGTTTTGCAAATATCTCAGCGACATTTTCGTTGTTTCACAAATATCACCTTTCCGTGAAAACTTGTAAAAGGCAGTAGATAAAAACCCAACATTGTAAATTATTAAATCAATAGGTAACAAATAAATAAATGAGTAAATAGATAGATAAGCAAATTAATGAACAGATAAACAAATAAATAAATTGACAAATAAAAACAAATAAACAAGTAAATAGATCAATAAAATGACAGTGCCTAGAGGTGTGATTTAAGAACGTTTCATACTATTAAAGGATAACAAAAAAGAAGATTTCTTGCACTGAAACTCTTTCCATAAAACATTGAATAACTGTTATTGGAAAGAATTGCCCTCATCAACAATCGTGCAAGCCGGAATCAGCACCGTCTCTTAATACTTTACCATCTGGAGTTTGAAGGAACCCAGGACATGATGTTCTCATGCCGTCATTAGCAGGTCGTGGAGGACCGCATGCACGTCCACCATCTTCGATTAATCTCCCTTCCAGAGTGGTGGTTGATTTTTATGCTACTGGCAGGGTATCTAGAAAGAAATCTCGTTAATAGGTGCCCTAGTTATAAAGTGCAGGAAATAGGATTCCAGTGGCTAATGCGCGAGATATTTATGTGATCCTAAAAGAACAGTTACATGAAGAATTGTGCACTGGAAGAGCACCTTAGTTGATAAGCAATTTCTACATCTCCTCTGTCTTTTTTTCGCTTTTTCAGGCATTTTTTGATGTAAAAATAGACCATTGCCAAGAATTTCCATAATGTTTGCAATTTTATATAATCACTAATTTCTCGTAAATGGCTCGAGAAAACTCTCGAGCAATATTATTTTCATTGCGTCTGCCAAGTCATCCTTTCAAATGTTTATAAATGCAAAAATGCTTATAAACATGTATGAATACAATAAAACTAGCCAAGAGACGGGCGACACGAGGACCAGCATGGTGTGGTGGTGAACGCGTTAGCCTTCGGAAAGAGTAATAGCGCGTTCGTTTCCCACCGCAGACACCTGCGGTTCGGAGTTTTACAAATATCTCAGCATCATTATAGCTGTATTTCACATTGTACCTTACCGTGAGAAATTATACTAAGTCGCAAATAAAATGTTAGCATTGTATTAATATATATATATATATATATATATATATATATATATATCGCGCCACTGAGCAAATTCTCCATCTGTTTAATGTCGGTATACTGGTTTGAAGCTTTATTGGAAATATGAGAACAACAATTTAATGCACTGTTGTTTCATTATAAGTCATTGAATATGTGAAATATACAATCTGTTAGCTTCATAATGTTTGGGTCGTGCCCAATGTATGTCTCATCTCTAGCGCAATGATCTGGGCCGAGCGCTTTATCCCCTCTACATATCCTGTGCTAGAGAGAGGCATTTCCAAAGGTGGCTATTTGCTGATGTTTGGGTTAGATGGCCGATCTGTGTGTATACGGTGAGAACCCTAATATACACCACTTGAAAGCACTCGAATGTAAAGGTATCGCTGGCCCCTAGCCTCATTTGCCATCATCATTTTAGTTCTCCGGCCAGTCACACTAAGGCTTAGCGTCATTACGCCAAATTTTCTGAAAGTGCTTTAGTTTTAATCTTCTATCCACTATTAGTCCCAAAGTCATTCATTCAAATACCAATGGTTCCGACTACGTTATTTTTTACTACCATCAGCAGACAAGTCAGAAATTGCGATACCGTCTCAATTTCGAAGACGGTGTACAAACTTTCTAAGTAACCCAAAATAAACATTTGTTCTTATTAAACGGAAAAACGACAACAATGTTGGGAGGTGGTTATCCTTTCAGAATTCGTGTATTGATTTTTATCGCGTAATTTGCAAAAGTGTCGTTAAGTTTTTTGTGTGAGGTAAAAAAAAGATGAATTAACTCAGGAGGGATTCAGATTTACATTGGTAGAAAAAATTTGGCCTGCCCTCGATCTGTAACTATACAAATCAAAGATTTCGCTGTTTAATCATTTTGTAAGGATCCTGAGAAGCAAGCCTGCCTCCAACCTTTAAACGAGGGTCACCTCTCATTACTTGCATGAGCCTAAAAGTGTTCTGGCGCAAATGTAAGAAGTCCTGGAAACTTCAAATCTGATCAGTTAGAACAACTGGCCATCTACGTATCTATGGGCAAATTACTTTTGGTTGGGATTTGAAGACTAATGGCAATTGACCATCGAAAAGGTGAAGGATAATGGATTTTGCGTTGCGACATCATTGAACATCCTAAAAATGTTTAAATGCACAGTTCTGTAGCACAGTGGTTAGAAGTGCTCTGCGATACACATACTCTTGGTTTGACCGCGTCCCATGTCCCGCACCCTGATCCCTCCGAGGGCTTCCTCTCCCATTCCTACCAGTCTGGTAGAACAAAAACACTGCTTCTGTACATCGATAGGCCCGTAGAAGCCGTTGCATAGGCCGAGCATGAATTCCTTAGCATTAGTTCATTAAGATTCCTAAATTCATACTGAAAAAAGTCCCCATAGTTACGACTTGCTTCTCCGAGGGTATATTAGTCCTCTACATCACCCCGGTTAGTACTCATCGAATTTGAAATTCATAACACGGAAGAGAAAGCTAAGAAAACGTTTGAACTCTGTGAAGAGCAAAAAAGCAAAAACTGGGATAAAATTAAACCTCTTTGGAATAAATTTGGGTAAACTCTATATGTTGCAAGTTTATCGACTAGATTTCAGTCGATTTCGTTAATAAATGAATGAGTGAATCTTCCAGATGTTATGAGGATGTGAATACTTCGTAATCAGATATTCTGTATGGTTAGCGCTGATTCTCATACATTATTCTTCGGCTTTTGTTGGAATGCAGCCAGGTCTAACCCAGAACACCACAGGACATCCCTCATTATATTGATTAGCCGCGTTAGCCGAACTTAGCTCGTGTGCGTGCTCGTTTGTGATCTATCTAATTATTTGATAATCATCTAGTACCAGTATGAAGTGCTTGGTATTAGTTAATAAATAATGAGATGTCTTTAGCATTAATCTAGACATTTTGTTTCCACCGTCTGTAGAACTTAAAGCAAAATCTGAACTACAAATATTTGAGCCTGGTTTGGTAACATCCTTGTTTTTATTAAATACCTAGCATTCAACTTTAGCCCGAAACGTTACAACGCTATTTTTGTCCTCATTTCTTTGAAAACTTCCGTTTTTGTCTTCATTTATAGAGCTCATTGCTGGTATTTCGTCAACACTAATAGCCTTCGTTCTTTTTTATGTGACCCGTCTTCACGTCTACTTTGCGGATCGCACCACTTCTCACACTCGATTCGTTTCCTCACATCCATTGTCCACGAAGATCTTCCAACTTTACGTGCGGTTTCGGTTGCTACTTGAGGATTTTCGTTTCATCTTGAGTGTCGTAGAATACTGGTCGAGCAACTCTCCGTGGAGTCCTAAGATAGCCGCGATGGAGCATTCTCAATCGAATCATAGAAAGTGATATTTTTCCCAGACAAGTCCGGCACTAATTTTCCGACCCCGAAGCGATGAGAGGTTTGGTTGGGCCGGAGCGTAATCGAACTAGCACCATGCTTGTGATGGCGGACATCACTACCACTGTGCCATCCGCACCCTATTATTTTATTATTTTAATATGTTATTATAATTTTTCATATTATTATAATGTAGTACACTAAAGTCCCCACATTAGTATTATATTTTCAAAATTGCTTAGTTTTTATTGGGAAAAAACTTCAAAAAAAGGAGGCAAATCTTCCGTCAAAAAGTTCCTCTTTCTGCCGCAGCTTCTCGAATTTTATACGATTTTTTTCAAAAGGGTTTAAGCTTGTCCGGCTGCTTTTTATTGTTCATTACAAATTAAAATCGATATGAAACGGTTTTTTTTGCTTCCCATTTCTTCGCTCTGGTTGGCAATCGGTTCGCTTCCCTCTTCTTTTCAATAACTTTTTCAACACTCGTAAACAAATTGACAAAATTATTCACTCGTGTTTTTATTTTTCTACAAAACAACTGAAGAGTAGTCAGTTCGAAACACTTGACTTCATCTACTTCACCAAATTGGCGAAAGTGGGGCCAATTTTTCCCATGCGATGACTATTTTCAAAATTGAACCAATTCCTTGGACAACGATTGGATTTGACGGAAAGAACAACGTCTAGGAATAAGTAAAATCTTTTTAGGTTTTCCAATGAATTCCGTTTAGTCTAAGGAGCTTCAAAATCGTAAAACTCTAAGGGTGCTAGTGTTTTTCTAACTCCTGTTCCAGATCTATACAGGATCTCTTTAAATGAAACTGCTTTTTCTTCGTCTAAACAGAGAAAAATGTTAACATAGGTGTCTTCAAATCTGAATGAAGTTTTCCACTAACCAACGACGGATATAACAATGGTCCATTGCTCATACTTGAATGTGTTAGTTTCCTTAAGTTAATAGTGCAAGATTATTCGATGATTTTATGGTTATTTCGAAATACTTGCTTATTGTACGCTTGGACGGCCCATTCTCACCGATTGTGCGGACTCTGCATAATTTCCATTGTTTTTGAGTCTTGCTGGTTTATCCACTGAGATTTTCTGCACTCCTGAGCTGAAACCAAAGTCTGCGCCAGGTCGTCACCACCACTGGCAGTCGCCACTCTTGCGTATCAGAGAGAAATTTGCTACCACGCGACTGATACCAGGACGGTGACGGATCCCGATACTGGTTTACGCTTAGCTGAACTTTGATGGGAAACCAGGAGTCCTTCTCAGCTTGGGAGAAATTGGTGGAGGGAGGATAAATCCTCCAGCCGTACATCGCAGCCCGACATCCAGGAACACCTCCCAACCACGAAACCGTTGACAGGTATTTCCAAAAACTCACTTTAATTTTTGGATAGCTTCCAAAAATTCGTCTGGTGTCATTGTCCATTATCATTTCCTTGTCATTGCAATTCCATTTACTAGGCTATATTTTTACTACGGAAATCTATATTTCCCAAGCTAGAATCACCTCAAATGTTTGGTTTTTTCATTAGGCTTCGTAAAACTGCAATAAAAAGGTTTCCACACAAAATTTACTGACGTGTTGCAAAGAAAGACGCTAGGAACACTTCATATGCTCCATTATATGAATTCTATGCAAACAAGCAAAACAAGCGAACAATCTACTCAGACGTTTAGCAAAATAATTAGATGTTCCTGATATGTAATTGGAAGCGTCTGTACGTTTCCAGTTGAGTTCATTATCCTGTAACCGTCGTCCACGGTGAGGTAGGTGGTTACGCGGATTTGGGTTCGAGTGCTGCTTAACGATCTGTGGCCTATCTATTGTCATTTTAAAGGTTAGGCAAGTGTGATTTTCCAGTGAACCTCGAGATATCCATGTTTAGAGCCCTCCCATTTCTTCAGCGCAATGCTTGTCGCCGGACTCTGCTATTTCGACGTAAGTTTACTGCCTTACATCCAGGATTCTTCTACAATTTTTGCGGCTACTATGGGAGTAGCCACTTGACTAACGAATTAAAAATCTCAGTATTATGATTATTCTCTCCTTTCAAAATCACTGTGCAGTTATTTTTCATTATTCATTGAATTGGCATTTGAAGAAACCTTCAAGACTGCAAATATTGTCAAGAAATTAAAACCTTAAAAATAGCTTCTCATATAGCTTTTTATGAGTTTCCAATTTGTGGCTCCAATGGATTATTATCTAGAATACTGCGCACTACAAAGGGTTCGAGCGTTTTCAACAAAACACCCAGTGAATGGAACAGTAGAACTTGCTATCTTCTCGCCATTTCGGTATTCAGTTTTGCTGATTTTCTGTTTTCCTTTCTTCTTGTCTCTTTCTTGATCGTCTTGTTTTTTTCCTTATTCTTTCTTTCTTTCTGTTCTCCTTGTCCTTCTTTTTTCTTTCTTTTCTCTTCTTTCTTCTTTCTTCATTCTTCTTCCTTTTCAAGTGATTGTCTGTAGTGATGAGGTTTTATACCAACAGCAAATAATGGATATCCAGCAATTTGCATGTTTTATAATCGATTTTCTAAAGTTTCAATGAGAAACTTAGGCGCCAATAGTTCACGATTAAGCTTGGGTTATAAAGCTTATATATTACAGTTGAAGGACTTATTCAACTTTATGCACCAGTAATTGCTTCATTCGCCTATTACTTTTTTGAAATCACTTCCAAATGTGGCAAGCGAGCAAACAGAAACAATTAAACGTTTTCTATTAGTGTTATTAGCACATAGTCGATTCCACACCGTGGCGAAAATCCCAGGTGACACTACCTGAACAGGTGTCCATGCACCACACATGGGTGGCCGATGAGTCGTATAGGTCTAAGCCCTCTCACCAAAGGCAGCGCCACCAATCCCGATGTTGCCAAGTCACTGTTTATTCAGCATTACGAGAGACGTGGGTCTAGCAATGATGAGAGGTTGGGGAGGGGTTTTCCGCACTGGTCGGACACCAGTGGTGATGTTGTGGAGCAGCAGTAGCACATCTGTTCTGAGTGCTGTGGTCGTTCCGGAGGCTGTCAAAATTGATGGCATAGCGGCGTTCATTGTTGTTAATTCCCACTAATTGCTATACAGTTTGATGTATTGCCGATATAAACGACATCCGATGAGATGTAATGGTGAACAACATCACGACCACAGTCATAGCCATGAATTAGACCTTCTGTCAATCGATTTAACCGACTACCTGTCCCCTCTCCTCCACCTCCACCCGACACGCTACACTGCTAATTACCGTAATCGACTTGCTCTTATTGTTCTTTAGACCCTTAAGACGAACAACTGTTATTAATTTCGTTTACCTTTTTTTTTACTGTTTGTCTACTTTCTCTTCTTGAAAAATTGGTGCCCTAGATTCTAAGAAACCATTGGATATGTTGTGAAGGGATTAATTTGAACTAATTTTTGCGGTGAAACACTGACGAATGGATCTGAGAGAGTCCAAACTGATTTGTTTGTCATTTACCAGCATTTTTTTAACTGAAAATTTTATTACATTAGTTTAAATTAACCTTAAATGGTTGGTAATTAATCAGGTTCTTTACAACTTTATTTAATAATTAACATTCGTTTGATAATGAAGCCAAGTGAACACAAGGTTCAAAATTCGTTAAAAATTTGTTCCGATGCTTATCCCAAAAGTTGTCTATCCAATGTGATGAGGAGAACAGCTTTGCTGAAGAATGTTCTGATTGCCTACAAGAGCTCTTCATCAGTATCTGGTTGAAAAAAGAAACATTCCTCTATTAATCATAAAATAATGCCGCTACTAGCAGCTTCGTACATCACATGATTATTTATTTATTCTTGAATTCCCACATGTTGAAGCATTGAAATTCGATAAGAAGCGAATGAATTTCGAATATTCGACCAGAGTTCCCAATCATGGCTTCATTTGATTGACGATAAGGAGCAGTCATCGCGGTGAGTCGCACTGCCTCGAACTCGAGAATTTCTTTTGACAGAAGACTTCTGAAAAAAAGTGAGGGGAGAGAACCCGGAAAAGGAAAATGGAAAGTTGGACCTGCTATTAACTATTAAACCATCGGTCCAGATCGGTGTTGATCACCTCGAATATGAATTTTGCAGTTTCGCTACAAATTCCAAGCTTCAAGAGATTTATCGCACATTCTTAGAGTAAGGCTTTCTATTACGAGAACAAATACGAAAGGAGACCGAACAAGTTCACTGGATCTGCTAAACGCCTTTATAACCTGTTAACTTTTTATTTGCTGCTTATTACAATCCCAGGGTGTTATGTAGAGAGGCAAAACAAAGAACCCATATGGTGTGATGGTGAACGCGTTAGTACCCGCAAAGGGTAATAGTGCGCTTGTTGCCCACCAAAGACACCTGCAGACCAGAGTTTTGCAAGTATCTCAGCATCATTGCTGTTGTCTTTCACAACTTTTTTTAGTTTCATTAGTGGTTAAAAACCTCACTGGTCTTAAAAGAGAGAAATGAATTCTATTGTGTTGAACCGCAGTGTAGAACATTATGGCCTGAAAATCACCCCAATTGAGTAGTACTTCGATATTTTCACCTAGAATACCGACTGGTATTGCTCTCACGCTATTCGTCTTGCCGAGGGAGAAGTAATCGCACGAAGGTGAATCTTATAATCCTTAACAACCGTGCGACTTTCTACGATGTTGACCGATCTATGATCTCTTGGCGTGGTTTTCTCGGAACATACTGAAAAGAAAAAACATTTACAACGTCGGTTAAACTTCAAGAAAGCCACAAAGCAAATGTTTTGAGTGCATGTCTCTTACATGTTTAAGACGAGAGCACAGCACAGTGTAACGATGTTCTACACGTGCCATCTTTAGCCCAACTACTTTCCTTGCACATTTATGCCCTCATATCCATCAAACCGGAAATAGTGGTTTTAGAATTGCATGCAAATGCGAGGACACTACCTCATTTTTCACTTGAAAATTCTTGCCACCATTGTGGCTTATTAATTTACAAAGTGATTGAAAATTTACAGCTGAGCATATGAAACATAAATGAGGCATTTTTTATCGACAAGATTTATGAAGGTCAGACGAATTTTACTGCATATTCTATGAAACACGATTCATGTTCCTTTTACCGAAATCACATTGATGTCTCAGTATGGTGGCAGCCTTCTGTGTATGTCGGTGTGTGTGTGTGGTGTGTGTGTGTGTGTGTGTGTGTGTGTGTGTGTATGTGTGCTCAATTGCCACCTTTTCATCCACCGCATGTCCAGGCAATCACCCATATTAACTCATTCTACCTTGCTATACATAAGTACCTTCCTTCATCCAAACATCAATTCGCTCATCTTTTCGTTCGTATATGCATTCATCCATCCATCTCCATATCCAAACATTCACTCATTCATCTATTCACCTATCAATCCATTTCGGTCTTCTGTTACCGGTAGCGACTAAGTCAAACACGACAGACCCACTGTGCATTGATCCAAGCCGAGCCACATTGTTTCACGTTATTAGCAACTTCGCAAACATTTCTACAAATCTACTGTCGCGATATTGTGGTGTCATCGCTCTCTTCGTTGTCGTCTCCTTTATATGAAGTACATTGCCTTCATCCGTCCTCTGGCAGCAATTTGACACCTTCTCATTTGAGTAACGGTCTTCTGGGGGTTTTAAGTGTTCTCAGTTATTTTCAGTGCGTTAGTCCAGTAGAATAATGACAAAGAGATCTGTAAAGAACTTTCGTTAGACTTTACTACACAATTACCATCAAAGGTCCTTCTACTTTCGTCAATATCGCCCAATTTATGGTTTTTTGAAGATATCCTTATATTTGAGAAGGTAAAGATCATTTCTAAGCTAAGGAAACATAAAACTTCCTCTTAGAAACCAGTAACCTTAAACTGGTCAGAACTAGAGGACAGTGTTTTTCGGTATCGAATGAAACAAAATGAACCTCACATCCATCCATCCACATACCAGTTCATCATCCTTTCTGATATCGCTTTTTACGTACTTCTGTACTATTAACTGGATCTTCAGGTTCCAATGCTCACATCAACTGACGTTTTCCATTATACCACGGTAATTTCAATTGAATTAGTGTGGCATGTCGTCCTGGTTGAGCATGGCATGAACTCGGCACGCAATAATTTTCGTGCCAGGCGGCAACCTGGTCTCACAGCAGTAATGCCTATTTGTTTTATGATGCTTATTTATTTGACTATTAAGCTATTTATGGCCGTTGTCAGTGTTTTTATGCCACAGATTGATTCTCAAAATGGTAATAACCAGATGATTTATTCGGAAACCAATTACCTATATCATCCGTTGTCCAATTCCCGAACTAGTGGTTCGACTGGACACTGCCAATTTCTCACACATCTATATGAATTGCCCAGTGAGTTTCGCTCTTTCAAGCGCTGAGAGCGTTGAAGTTTTCGTGTGATACCTTTTTACACTTGCTGCCATTGGCGAGAGGGTAACCACTAGTAGAAAGTCGGGATCTGGTACTTGGAATAGTTTCATTACTATGATGAATTCATCTGAAGACGACATGAAGCTAATTTTCAAAAGTTTATCCAAGCTCTGCTCCCTTCCGGTCACTTGATAACATGTTTTCGGCCGTAAGTGCAGGTATTGCTTTGCCTCCAGCCGCTAAGTAAGAGTTGTCTTATTCTTCATAAACGCTTGGCGACAGCTATATCTGCATTTCCTTCAAATGCAGTTAAAAAAAAAACAAAGTATCCCTTCATTTTCTTTAGAAGAGTAGTCTCGAAAGCATCTCGGGCATCTGAAAAGGAGTGGCTCCTGGATTTTCACCAATTGAGTAATAAGCTTCATTTCTAAAGTCCTGTGGGGAAATGGAAGGTAACACTGAAACTATGTGCGACTCCAATCAGCTGACCACTGGGAAAGATTTTTACCTATCTTGGATTAGTAAGATTCTTTCTTGTGTTTTGTAAGGTCACACGTCACAGCGACTATTTTTCATTCATTCCACTACTTTGTTCTCTTTGCTCTACTCCCTTACTCTTACAGACTACTTTAAAATTGTTTTTAGAAAATAGATTTATAAGGATACTTTTTGAGGTCGGAATTCATTCATGTCGTTCTGGTTTTCGCGTAATAGTGATGTTCTTAAGTTCCTCTGCTTGTTCTTTTGTCAAATCTATTCAGTGAACTTTCTACTGCCATGTAAACGATACGCATTGATTGGCCCTTTTTTCCTATTCACATCGATCCTATGGGATCCATTCAAGTCGGCATAAATAAAAAAATGAAAATTGAAGGTTACCGATGTTTGGCTGGAAGTAATTACAGACAAGACGAAGCCCACTTACGTGTTGTGAAATAACATCACGTACTCAATAAGTTGACTTTTTAAGTCTATTTTTGGAACATTTTCAAAACCTTCGCTAGCAGAAAGGCATTTTTTCTAAAAAGAGCTTTTCGAAACATCACTTGACTTGATAATTTCACTTGAAAATATTTAGTAAATACAACTTTAGCTCATAGAGCGTTGAATCCGTCAAGTGTTGTATGGATGATGTGTAAGTCAAAAAACAGCTGAACATGAAAGAAAATCGATACCCATCAACTAAACATTGTGTGTTTGAATTGCTATTGCTTCAAATATTTGAAAAAAACATGGATTTCATCCATTCATGTTCGGTTTTGGCTTCGTTTGTTATTCCAGTTAAGCAGTCGACTGTCTCACTCGTTTTTTTTTAAACACTAAACGAATTTCATAGTATACCTTGAGGAAAATCAACCAACTTTTAAAATGCTCCACTATTTATATTATTATGTCTTCTACAGTCAAAGGGTTAGAGATGCCTTGCAACGAACGCATGGCACTTAGCTCGATTCTTAGCAGCACGTAAACCAAACCCTTGTGCAAGATTTTTGGGAACATAGTAGAAACTTGAAACGCTTGAAACGATGCTAACTTTCTTTAGAGCATTGTGCGGACCAAATATGAATTCAATCATCTCCATGACGCTACGAATAGAGTAGAATGCGTGGCGAATCATTAGGGGATTGGAAAACACCCAATACTCTATTTTACCACCCTTTCTATAATCTATTCTTTCATTCAGTCTTCTTAACTTCTCTAACGGGCTGACAATCATGTAAGAATTAGAGGCATCGGGCACAATGTAGCTAAGCGCCACTTCGTCCAATTCCATCCTTCAGTCAAGTAGTGGATGACTTGGTGATGAGTTCATCAGAAAAAAAAATAAAATAGAACATCAGCTGGTTCGCCGAACAGAGCGAATAGTGACTAATTTTTTTTTGTTTTAAAATGGCCTATTTCAATGTGGTCTTCCCACAACCGAATAACAAATGGAACGCAGTTGCCGTCGTTCGTCTTATGGGATTGCCGAAAGCTTTTTCATCCAGAGCCAAAGTGCTATTCATATTAGATTTGTATAGTCTATGGAAATTTAGATTTTGTAAAAATATTGAACTCTGCTTAGCAACAAAAGATGAATGATTGCTGTTTCCTTCTACATCCATGCTTCTTCTCCAAATGATTTTTGTCGTCTCATATCCAATTCAACGCTTTAATGCCTTTATTGATTTCCATTTTAAATGATTATTGATTCTTTAGTCGAAAAGTTCAATACGTCGTGCTACCGTATCTCGCGTTGATTATTTTACCAAATTAGACTTTATTCTTCGTCCTGTATGGATTTTTCTCTATGGAAACGCTTAGCTTTGTAAACATAAGAACTCTAAGGTAGTAACCGGTCTAATTGAAGTAGAATAGAAGGACAAAAAAGTAAAGTTATCTGCGTTGATCAATCCCTGAGGGATGCGCCATGCATTTGACTTCATTAGGCATCGTTGGAGGTAACTAAATGCATATCTGGCCTTTACAATGACTCGCGCAGGCCTACTGATGTATCGAGCTAGTGCTGCTACCCTCCCAGACATGCCTGGTACCAATTTGACAACCCCAGAGGAATGGAAACCTTGGTGAGCTATCGGCGCGGGATCGATCCCGTGTGTGTATTTTTAGGAGCCTGCGACCACTGCGCCACAAGCACCGCTAGTGAAGTTGAATACAACCCTTATCCATTCATTGGATTTACGTCTCCATCAGAATGTTATCCATCTTAGCATGGCTTGAAGCTTTCAAAACGATACTGTTGTTATGTTACCTTGTCATTGCTTGACTGATCACTTATCACTTTTCCATCGTCAATCTAAATTAACTGATCCGATTTGATATTTTTATGACTTCAATTTTTTCTTCACCATTTTTGGGGCAAATCCAATCACATATCGATGTCAATTCCCAACAATAAACTTTTATAGGACTTTGGATATTCGAGTAGTCGACTTCATTCGCTCATCTTCAAGGCCTTAATCTACTTTTCATCAAGAACAAAATCATTTAGACTTCCTATTTAGGCTTTTTACAATATTGTAAATTCTTACAACAAGCGGCACAATTATAAATTGAGCACCTGGGAAGGCGTTACGTTGGCAGATGTTTGAGAATGGTCAATTCGCATCGATTTCTTCCTTGAGCCTTTTTTCTGTGAATTTCCGGATTTGTTTAATATTTTTCCTAAATTTCTCGGACAAATTTATCCTCACTAACGCTGACGTATAATTTTTTAAATCCCTAAATATAAAACGGCCAGGTATGAAATCTCGTGCCAGATTTTAAAAGTGATTTTAAAATGCGGTATTCTACGGAGCGTCTACTATTCTATAAATTTTTTTAATCATTCATGGTTATCATTTGGCACACTTACTTTGTTCTAACATTGTAACTTCGACGGAAGGTTCAGCTTAACTGGTGTTCAGTACTGATTTGTGCTCTCTAGATCATTCCTTTGACGAGCAATGACTGAGTGCACCGAGAAGATTGAAGACTGGCTGAGTGCATGGCAAAGCAAGAGCATCGGTTGGCGTGATGAATAGCAAGTAAGCCTCTGGTGAGGTTAATCACGGGTTCAAAGCCCACCGCAGGTTCCGAGTTTTGCTCGTATCTCGGCATCTTTGTGGTTGGGGTTCTCAGTGTTCTCTCTATATCAGGAGGTGGATATTGCTTGGGAAACACGAGATTGTTTAAAACATCGAGTGACCGACTGGCAGCAATCGTTATCAAGACTACGAACTACAAAGACCCCCACTCTCAAGCCAGTAGCCTCTCTCGATCGACAGCAGGTGCGGCTATCAATGCCAATAAGTTGGGAATCATGGTAAGGCTTTCCGGGTTTCGGAAGATAATCATGCATGCAGCATGTTCTTAAGAATCCTACAGATGGTCACGCCCTAGCTGAACCCAAAGCAGAGCGCGACGGTCTCTACTGGTATCGTTGCAAGACAACGAATAGAGTGGGAGTATTTCTGAGACCGCAGTGAAACCTGAGAAAAGACCACCTAAGTATTATTTGAAAGAATCGTATAGGGTTCACCTAGGTTCTATCCAAAATTTACCTCTGTTATTTACCTATTTTTATGACCTGTCTCTAAATATTGTGCGGGACTCAGCACATCCTTCATTCAAGTCGTTGTCCGTCATCCGTTACCAATAAAGATATTCGGATTTACGCGTGTGATTGGCAACCAATTGAGAGCTCCTACGTGTCTATGAATGTCAGTGAATAGTAATCGAGTTTTCTATCTTCGAATCCTAGACGTAGCTCCATGGGATCGTCCTTACATGTTCGTCATAGAATGTAATAGACTCTTGCGAATCGGAGTAAGCGCTCCAAAGGCAAATCTGGTGCTAATTTACCGATCCGAAAGATTTGGAAGCTGGGTTGTCATGGGCGGAGTTAAACCAGTAGCCATGCTTGTGTTGCTTTACATATCTAACCCTCTTACTTCCCACTACACTTATTCAAAATTACCACTTTTTTCGTCTTCTGATTCTTTTCGTTTATTTCCTTAGCGTGCATCTCAGTAAGGCAAGAATTAAACTAAAAATAGCATGAAAAGGAAGTTAAAGAAGATTTGAAACAGCTTAATAATGATTGTCGATAAAAATACAAATGAGCGGTGAACCTTAATTGATAAATAGATGGTTCCAATCGTTCTCAGAATTTAGGCAGCCATCTGGTAAGGCTTTGATCCGACGCGCAACTGTCACTCAATTCCCGGTCACCATAGGATTACGCCTATCCCACATAAATCCCCATGGCCACAGCACGTCTTAACGTGCTTTTTGTGTTTGTTTGCATAAGTCCACTTCTCTCACGAGCCAAACACCGCTCCCATATTTTCTCCAACCATCAGATTTCTTGCCAATAATTATTTAAGACATAATTTCTTTTCGGCTTCTTTATCAATAGATAATATTAAATGCAGAGATGGTCCATGTGTTTTCTAGTTTTCTTTGAGTGTTTTCTTTGAGAGCCCTTGCTGGTAAATTATGTTGTACGGCGTGGGATTCTTGTCTCAATAGGGCCACTACTTGGAAACCCTTCTTAAGAAACAAATAGTAGGAGTAACTGTCCATGCTGAAAGAAGATCACTTGTGCAGTTGTAAATCTAGCTCTAATTTACAAAGGCCTGCAGCTGCTTATGGGTCCGCTTGATTACATTCTTTGGTGTGCTCCTCGAAAAAAAAAGTTTTTTTGAAAAAATAAAATGAGCACCAGGTAACCGACAACGCCCAGAATAGACATATACAAAATGTGCGGATATAAAAATACAAAGATCGACTCAACATAGATACAAAATACTTCGAAACGCCAACAAGGATGTGTTGCCATGGACCAGAGGATACAGCAGAATTTTTACTTAATGTTCTCATCGACTGAACTAGTTAATGAATAAATTATTTTTTAATTTTCCCGTATTCTACCGGGCCGGCAGTACCAAATGCCTCTGGTCCGTTATGTGTTAAATAAATTTTCAGGGACCTCTACCAATGTCAATGAAGATGGGTCTTTCGAGTGTCCAAACAAGTAAATAGTTTAAAATTTGTACCAAAAGCCTTTACAGCAAAATATGGAGTGCAATATGCACTCCAAAGTGCAATAAAACGACCCTTCAGGAAAAAATGTCGCACCAATTTTCATGCAACCTAGTGAACTTTGGTCGACACTGAAATTGAACGGCGCTGAAATAACCTCATTTTCTAGAAGTGTCATGAAGCCAGCTTTATAAGAGATAAATTTCTTTCACAATCGTTCTGATGAGATTAGATAAAGCTAAAAACTACCACGCTCCGGCCCAACCTCAGCAGTTTTTCCTATTCTTATTTAGTAATCTTGAAAAGATAAATTTCTTCCATTTCTTGTCGTTCGTTGTTTTCATTTTTTTTCTTATTTTCCTTGTGTTTTTTAAACTCACCATTGCACTAAGACATTGGGCTTTCATTTTCCTTTATCTATAAAAGTTTTACGACTTTTAAAAGAAAACAATTGAGGATAGTATCCTAGAACAAGGATAAAGAATAAAGTTCTTGACGTTGATCAATCCCTGAGGAATGCGCCATGCTTTCGACTTTATTAAACATCGTTTAGAGGTGATTGAATGCATATCCGTCCTTTACAGTGATTCGCGGTGGCCTACCGATGTATCGGGCCAGTGCTGCTACCCTCCCAGACAAGTCTGGGACCAATTTGCCGACCCCGTAGGGATGGAAAGCTTTGTGGGCCACGGACGCAGAGATCGATTCCACGTGTGTGTTGCAGGATGCCTCCGACCACTGCCCCACACGCGCTCATTTCCATCCTAGAATACTGAACATTATACTTCTGTCAACCACACGCGGAGGCATCTTAGAAAAATTTACAAAGCATTCTACGCTTCTGAAACTGATCGTTGAGTCTTTCAGTTATTTTTATGCGATTCCTTACTTCTTATGTTTACCCATGTGTTTCTCATGATTCTCCTGTTCTCAAAAACATCTACGACAACAGCAGTTTTTCAGCTGATTTTTTATACAAGCGAAAAAATAAGGACGAAATATAACTTTCATCGTTGTGAGCTAACTCATTTGCCATTTATCGCCCCGTAGCTGGATTTTACTTCCATCATTCATCATCAACTGTTCAACGTTTTTGCTTCTATGTTATGAAAACTCGAGTGGGCATCTTTAAACTGGACAGCGCCATATTCGTTTCTTTGCAGAAGTTTGACGATCCCTCATTTAAGTTTGTCTGGTGAATGCCTACTATTAGCACATTTTTCACTAGTGCATCATCACGAAAAGGAAAAGGAAACATATTGTGCTATGCTATATTGTGCTATCTCCATCGATACTTTTGGTTAGCTAACCATTGTTAGTAGAGAACACCTTTCATTACCGTGAAGAATTTACATCCTGCAAGCAATTGAGAGCACATCCTGGCCATGAAACACTCTTGGCGGTCACATGCAAACCATACTGCAGCGACGGTGACCACCTATAAACCATGGTATGCACTTCCAAATCATATCACGTTTGCTGTGAAAATTTCCAGACCATGGCACATCCGTGACGAGCACTTCCCGACAACGCCGCATCGATGCTGAGCAAATGAGCACTTTACGGCACTAGCGCATTTACAGTGACGAGTTCCATATGACGGCAACATCCATTCTGAGCTCAATAGATCTATACGGGCTTACTAGGTTCATAGTTATCGCTTCTATACCACACTATCTCAATAATCGCTGTCTCCAATCCTGCTGTACGAAGTTTCTTATTTCAGGAGACTATGGTAGTTTTGACAGCCCTTGATGTGTTTTGTATTTTCTCTAACCACTATTGCTATCTTTTCGGGGACATTGTCGTTTCTTCGTCATCCATGTGACAGTGTGCTCACTTGGAATTCTCGCTCTCTCAAGTGGCATCATCGGCACTTGTCATTACGCCAGCAGTTGGTTTGTTCGCTGCCTGACTGCTCTCACTGCTCTCTTCAAGTGCCTCTTAGTGTAGTTGTCTCTTTTGTCATTTATATTGCTTCCTAATCCTTAATGCTTAACGCTGAACTGAACGTGACCAGAAAAAGGATTAGTGCTGCTGCTGGTGCCGATGAGGACTATATAGCCACTAACTGGAAGAAGGGTGGTCACCCTGTCTATTCATTCTCATCGTCTTCTCAATTCTTCCATCACTTGATTCCTTACTAAAGAATAAAATACCATTTTCTGCACACCTAAACGGTCGTTTTGAAGACGAAAATATCTGCAGCGTTTCTAATACATCTGTCTGAACGGAAACCGCGATTGCTCAAGCCACTCTTTAGATAATGCTGATATTTAGTAATAAAAAAGCTATTTATTTGTTCAGCGAATTATCTACAGAGGCTATGGTAGATCTACTTCTTTGTTCCTTTCTCTCAACCGACTGAGAGATTATTTAATGCACTACACTTCTACTGAGCGAAAAAAATACCTATGGATTTCCAAAATTCGATATATCAATGGAACTTACTCGGAAGGTCTTTTGCAGGCAGCACTTTTTTGAGAAATAACTTTGAATCTTCTGCGAAATCAGCGAAACTCGTCATTCAAATCCGATCATATCGACATCGTTAAAAATCCGAGAGTCGAGTTAGAAAATCAGATTTAGTTTCGACTTATGTTGTTCCAAATCAAGTCATTACTTCTGTTTTCTATTCCCTTATCCTTTCCAAGGAGCGTGTGTTGCGCAGTGGTCGAAGGAGCCCTACGATACACACATAGGATCTACACCCGATTGGTACTAGAGTTGTCTGGGAAGATAGCGACGCTGGCTCCATACATCGGTAGGACACCGCGAGTCATTGTAAACACCAGATATGCATTCAATCACCTCCAACAATACTTAATGAAGTCGAATACCTGGCGCATCCCTCAGGGATTGATCAACGCCGAGAGCTTTGTCCTCTTTTATTTTTCCGAAACTAACTTTTTCCGTTCCAGCAAACTCTCGACTCCTTGTTTCCCAGATAATAAGAAAGCAAGTTCATTTTCGTTAGGCTCACTTTTTTCCGGGATTTTTGCACAACAGCAAACAATATTCGAAGTTAAATTAAAAAAAGGATAAAGCTCTCAGCGTTGCTCAATCTTTGAGGGATGCGCCATGCATTCGACTTCATTAAAAATCGTTGGAGATGATTGAATGCTTGTCTGGCCTTTACAATGACTCACGGTGGCCTACCAATGTATCGAGCTAGTGCTGCTATCTTCCCAGACAGGTCTGCTACCAATTTACCGATCCCGGAGAGATAGAAGACTTGGTGAGCCATGGGGGCGGGGATCGATTCCACGTGTGTGTTGCAGGGTGCTTCCAACCACTGAGCCGAACGCGCCCTTATTCGAAGTTATGCGCTTAAAATTCAGACTCAGTTGGAGTAAAATGAATGAAACTTGTTTTCTCGAAAAGCAGGTTTATTACGGTTTCAACTCTAATCAACTTTTTGCACTTTTGGTTACTAATTACGCACTGCTCTTCTTTGCTGATCTTTCATTTTTCCTTCATTCTGTTAACCATCTACCTTTTCATCTTTCATTTATCATTTGTCACTAGTATCTTCTCTTATCGTTCCTATTCATTCTTAGCGCCTGCGTTTTCTATTTTGTGGAGACGTAAGCACTCACAATAATTGCCGGAACTTTCATATGCTTTGCCTAAGTGGAATGAAATAGTCTAAGCCACAAGCTACAATCTCAATCTTCGGACTTTTTTATTTTACATTATAATTATCATTTATTGTACTTGTTGTATTATCATTATTATGTATTATATGTTGGTATTCCAATTTCCCCCTCTACTCAGATTTTCCAGCCTTGCCGATTTTTCTGAACGGCTTTCTCATAGGTCGATTCCTTCTTCATCTCAATACATTTCTCGGTCTTCAACATTCTTCTATCTCTAGTTTTTATTTAATGTCTATCAAGTTCGATCTTAGAATTGTTAAATTACGCGGTTTCTTAAATTACGATTGTGCTCTGTTTGGTATTCCGTTAGTGACCCCATTTAAGCCAATTGAAGTGTTTTCTTTCTTTTCATCTTCTTTGGTAGGGGGTTAACACAGCAAAAAGAATAAGGCTCACAACCACAACTATGTTAAGCGTAAGCAGAACTAAGGACCTCAGTTGGTCCCTCAATTACTCCTACCGAGGGCTCACATGCTATCCGCCAAACCAACTGAGCCTCTTGGTTTGCCTTTCTCTCATCCACGTTCTCATTCTATCGGTTCTATCAGCAACTACCCGTCAAATGTAAATGATCTGGAAGCACAAATAGGCGTTAAACCCAATTAAGCCCAATCTGCAGTCGAAGCGACAAAAAGAATTTTTGAGGTCCTTGTGAGCGCAATCGAGGTTTCGAAGCCCATCTGATGCTTATATCCCAGCATTCTCTTTGTTGAAGTTCACGCAGTACTCTGCCATGGAAAACGAATAGCCGGTAAAGAAAAGCTGGGAAAATGAGATGGGTGTTAGGATTCATCAGTGCCCCAAAATTCTTTCTGTAATCTATTCAATGTATTAATTATTATGGTTAAAATATCGGATTTTTTCCTTAGTTTTTTCATAGGTTTTGCCTTTTTCAAGCAATGGAATAAGGGAGATTTTGCTCGCGATAATCGTCCTGTTCAGACTTCTTGTTTTGCAGAGGCTTGTCACTGAAAGAAACGGAATCGATTGGCTGGCGGACGAGTTACGCTTTTCCTTCATTGAAAATTAACTCACCGTGTGCCACTTGGTATGTGAAGATGCCATGACGTCGATGATGTTCACTATCATCGCTGTGATCGTCGTTTTGTTGTCGTCGATTCCGCATGTCTCGTCGTTCATCGGTAAGCAGCCGTTTTTTCTTCATCGTAGGCATTTCTATAGAATTTGTCCCAGTGGTGTTTGTTTTCTTCTAGCTTTCTATTTTCTTATTTTTCTACAGCTCCTGTTTTTCCCTGTCTCTCTCAAGTCAGTCCAAATATGCGCGAGTGGCGTAGTGGTTGGAGGCGCCCTGCAATACACACGGGATCGATTCCCACGCTCAAGGCCCACCAAGGCCTCCATCTTTCCGGGATCGGAAAACTGCTCCCAGAATTATCTTGGAGGATAGCATCACTGACTCGATACATCGGTAGGCTACCGCGAGTCATTGTAAAGGCCAGATATGCATTCAATCACCTCAAAATGATCCTTAGTGAAGTCGAATGCAAGGTGCTACTCTATTGTCAGATCCAGGTTCAACGTCGAGAGCTTTATCCTTTTTATTTATCCTCTCAGGGGTGACCGAATCCTTCTGTTGTTATTTTATGATGCGATAGTTCGTCCGTCAAACGCAGGTTTCTCGAGACGAGTTCACAAGAAGCTGGGCAAAGAGATAAGGAGATTTCCTTTACGATGTTAGCGACGTTAAAAATAGAAATTATTACTGCGTGTGGAGTTTATCACGAAGTTCTAAAAAAACTGCTTTATGAGGAAATTTTATTGGCACTCTTCATCATATAAGCTTCCTATTCAAATGAAAGTTTGATGAAGTGGAAAGAAAAAACTCTGATGTAGAGGATTGACTACTTGCTTCCTATTACCCGACCCCAGAGGAATGAGAGGCTTGGTAGGCCCTGAGCGAAATCGAAATAGTATCATGCTCATAATGACAGCGAACGTCACAACTACTGTGTTATCCACCCTATAGTTAATAATCAAATGCAAAAAAAACAAACGAGCTGGAATGTCTCTAAAGTAATGGGTAGACAAGCGAAATAGCGCGAGTTCATTTCGCCAGTTTGCTTGGTTTCATTTTATTTTCTTTAGTTTTTAAAATTAGTTAATCTTACACTGTGCTTGAAAACCGATTTTATAAACTCTGCTAATGTGCAAATTGCAGTGTTAAACTTTGAAGTCTCGTCCTCCACCTTTTCTATTAAGGACATTGTCAACCCCGCGACCACTTACTCATGTCAACGTGTGCCGTCCATATATTCCTCCATTCATTCGTTCATTTAATCATTGTTTCTGACTTTCTCACACGGAAAAAGGAATGTCCATATATCCATATGAAAGGAACCCCGTGCTGATGAGTCGATTGTGATTAGTTTAATAAGGGAGGAAAGATACTCATCCACCTATCACTCCACCTTGTCAAGTGTTCATCACTGGGATGAACGAGTATATTGTTCGAAGGTGACAGACGTTCAACACCTTTACGTTGTAATCATCAAACGTCACGCAACAACTGCAGTCAATTATTCGTTCAATCATCCATTTATTTCTGAATAGGTGATGTTTTTCTCTTTTGAAAGATACTGTATCTCAAGGAAAAAAACAATGAACAAATCAAGAAACGAAACCAAACCCATGCGACGTGAACAACCATAGATTAACAAATGAAGGGTGCGTACTACATAAAAACTTTTGGTGTAAGTGAAGGAAAAAAGCCAGATGAAAATGAAAGGCTCAGTGAGCATTAGTGCTTTCTCCATGCAAAAAACGACAAGAATAGATCGTCCGGCGTCTGTCGGCCCTTTAGGGATGTGTCATGTACTGGACTCGATTCATGGAATCGCTGTTTTTAGTACATTTCTGGCCCACATAGTGGCTTGCGGGACCTTATGATATATCAAGCCAATGTTTTTTTAATCATCCCAGAAGAGTCTGGTATTAATATGCCAACCACAAATGGACGAAAAGCTTGGTTAGCCTGGGGCTCAAGGTCGAACCAATGACCATGTGTGTATTGCAGGGCACCTCAAGCCATTGTACTATGCTCTCAGCTTTTTCGAATAATCCACTATTACTCTGGTCATAATTAGAAGGTCACTGATTACAACTTTAGCCGAAATTCTACAATAAAGAAGATTTTGAAAGCAAGTGTGTTTCGAGCATTTGAAAAGTTTTTGCTTAGAAAAACTGTTTAAACAAACGGTTCTCGCAGGGAAAATCATGACTGGGATCTCTTGGCTAAAGATTCTTTACTGATTCATATGAAATTGTACTCGTAATAAATTTTATGTTTGATGAAAAAATTTCCATGCGATTCTAGAACGACAGCGGACCTTCAGGTGGTTGCTGTGAGAATTCCTTATTGAACTTCATCCATTCTTACCTCTGTGCTCTGTCGAATATATCATACTAAAAACTGATCGGATTTATCGATTATCGATTTTCTGGCTTTCTATATGTATTTACTCCTTAAGTGATGCTGTTGACCTTTGACGACGATGATCAAATCAGCCTCAAAACTGCCCTTCTTTTTTCTCACGCCGACAAAGCCCTTCAAGAAAAATGGATTTTTCTCCAGGGCTATCGAATTTGATCACATTAGTTAGTATGAATTCAATTTAGTCCTGTTCTTAGCACGTTTTGTCCGCTTTTATTCAGTGCACACTTTGCTAAAAATTTGTCTTCCTTTAATTTCTTTTCTCAGTTCAGTTTAACACATAACTCTTTCGGTCCATCCCTTATTTACTCAACTTGGAATGTAAAACGAAGTCGGCGGGGAGCAAATTAAAGTAGTAATTCCACTTTTCCCCGAATTTACTCCCCATCAGTCAGACATCGCTGCTTTGTATGCCTTATTCCCTAGTATTCTACATTGATCTTTCAGATTTCCCCCATAAAAATCAGTGTTCGAAATGGTGTTCGAAATCGATAAGCTGCCCCGGGACATTTTTTGCCCAGGAAACACTTTTTAGAGCAGGTTTTTTTTCTCTCGGAACAGATAATTGGTGAGGAAATCTGCTACACGAATTCATCTAGTTTAGTGAATTTCTTCGCTTGGTCGCAATTAGTGGAGAACGGTTTGGCTTAATAAGACACTAATTGTTGGCTACTTCTAATGAGTTTATCTGTAAATGTAATTCTTAGGTGGTAGTTCGCTGATGACCCGTAATACGATAAACGCTCTTAATAGCTATGGAGAGCCGATCTACCCCTTGCCCTCCCTCGTAGAAGAAGGGATCACAAGCAGGATGGCTGCGCGTCTACTTGACGCGACGCCTTCCTAAGTGGGAAAATGAGGGATTTAAAGCGGGTGCCAACTGTAACGACCGCCTTACTCTCTCAGACCCACCCACAAAAGAATGCAGAGGATTGTGCTCTTTGCTTTTGGTTGTGCACTTATAAAGAAAGCAATGAAAAAGAGAAACTCCGTACCTTATTAGTTACACGACTACTTTACGCGTTCCGAGATCGAGGACTGACAAGGGAACATCTGTAATCATGTAATTTCTTGCTAAGATCCATACACAGGTGGATTTGAAAGATAGAGATCCGTGTTTTCGCCTCCGTTAGCTGAACTCTAACCTTCATATCCACATAGTTTAGGAGTATTAACGTCGTGAATATGCTTATGCGTAGGAGCATTTTGTCGTGCATGGGAAATTTCTCAAAAGCTTGCAAACGTTTGACTAGGAATCTCATCGAAGATGTTTCATAGGGGTTTATTTGAGCAAATAGGTCCCACCTTTACTATGTAAGTGTCGCGTGACTAATCACGGCTTTCTACACCGAACCTCAAACCCTGACTTCTTGTATTTCTTCAGAATAAAACTATAGAAGGCAGTGACATCATTCGAGAATTTTATTACTCTTCACCGAGTGGAGCTTTTTGACAGCTCCTTACTAACCAAGATGGTTTTATAGACAACAAATTTGTGCCTACTTAAGTCATTCACTGATTACTGGGGTTACTAGCAGTATAGATAAACAACTGTTTTCGTTTGATTGACCAGTGGGGTCAAGCTATCAACCCATGGGCAAACTAAATAAAACTATTACAAAAAATACTGAAATTTCTGAAGGAGGTCCGATTGACACCGTTGCATTGGTGTCAACATCACTTCAATCAGGAACCGGATTCTCTCGAGAGAACAGGATTTGCTTTGGTTGTCTAACGTGGATTTTGTCAATAAATGTTAAGCAACATCGATCCTCAAGTACTCAAGTTTTAAATTTTCTATTATTTGAATATATTTAAGGCTCAAAATACTCGATGCAACTATTTGACGCTCACAACGCAGATATTAGATTGATACTAAATTTAACTCATAAGCTAAGAAAAATAATCCTAAGCTGATCAATCGGTAGGCCTACGCAACTCATTGTATAAGTCCATGAAGTTAGATCATTCCTACGATTCCACGAATAGAGTTTGATGTATAGCCCATCGTTTTGGGATTGAGCAGCACTCAACGCCTTAAACGCCTTATATCTCTCTATCAACAACCGTTGGGCATGTAGATCATAAATGTGGATTTTCCAAGCTTTTCCTAAAAAGGGTGAGATAACCCGCAAAAAATTTTTTCTTCACAAGTCTGCTTCTTTATAAATTTTTTCTAAAGTGTTATTGAAACTGAGAAACGAGGAACAAAAAAATGCTTTAGACGATTCGAAGTGTCCCTCTTCCTGGACACCATCTGGAGACGTTTGCATTAGACCGTTCGTTCGACCACTGACAACATACGAAGCACAGGTAAGAGAATATTCCCTATTTTTAAGGCACCTGCTCGCTTGGCTGAAGACAGCTTTGTTTAAAAAAGAATAAGCTTTGCTTAAGAAATTTTAGTGGTTTTGTATTGCAAGTAAGCCGTACCTTGCTATTCGCCATTTGTAATCATA
This sequence comes from Angiostrongylus costaricensis, assembly GCA_900624975.1. Taxonomy (NCBI): domain Eukaryota; kingdom Metazoa; phylum Nematoda; class Chromadorea; order Rhabditida; family Metastrongylidae; genus Angiostrongylus; species Angiostrongylus costaricensis. The sequence goes on along the minus strand of UYYA01004583.1, from coordinate 58,804 downwards.
TTTTGTTTGTTAGGAATGAATTTAGCTTTTACTGGGTTCATTGCCGATTTGGGTTCGCCATATCAATCCCGATGACGGGTGATTGCTGATGGCGCTGATCGATAGAACTAGCTGAGATGCAAGCGAAACGAATGACCCATGTGGTGTAGTGGTGAACGGGTTAGCCCCCGGAAAGGATAATAGCGCGTTCGTTCCCAGCCGCAGACACCTGCGGTCCGAAGTCATAATCTATCTTTGCGACCTATTCTACTGCTTTTCTAAGTGGAAGATGGAACTCTTAAATCAAGGCAAAGCTATGAAGATCCAAATTTAAATGAAACAATCAATCATAGGAGATTTATTTATCTCCATCGTGGATATGCTTTCTTGTGTTCCAACCTCTTACTTAACACAAAAAAGACTTCTCTGTAACTTAAATACTTTGTTAGACGTTGGAATCGTGCTAGCTCGTACGATTTTCTTTAGACAGATCTTGTACCAAATAAATCGATTTGCATACAAAGTATATTACATTACTCTTACTTATTTACTTTGGAATAGGTAAAAGTATAATGGGTGATGAAGTTTCAATGAAGAAAAAGTCTTTTTTCTTAGCGAAAATGTGTCTTAGAAGGCGGTATTCTTTTCGATTGTGATCGACCCGGGTCTGTTGATGATCTGGCCGACATTCTTCGAGTAAGTTTTGCAAATCATTATTTATCTTTTGCATTATATTACCATCCTTACATTTACAGTACCCATCACAAGTACCCTCTAGCGTTTTTTTGTCGTTTTTGTTCGACATGGAAAGAAGCTCTTGCGAGAGCTCAATTCAATAACCTTCATTAACTTTAAAGACTTTTGTCGAGTAAACACAGTATAGCTTACTTTGTTTAATTTTCTTCTCAGCAGTACTTTTAAAATAATTTTCAGTACTTCCAAATTAGACGTCGAGAGTTTAGGTAAGATGATTTCTTAGGTTGCGTGTGGCGCAGTGGTTGGAGGCGCCACTGCAGCACACACGTGGAATCGATCACCGCGCCCATGGTCCAAGAAGCCTTCCATCCCTCTGGGGTCAGCAAATTGGTACCAGACTTGTCTGGGAACATAGCAACACTTGCTCGACACATCGGTAGGCCACCGCGAGTCATTGTAAAGGCCAGACATGCATTCAATCACCTCCAAACGATGCTTAGTGAAGTTGAATGCATGGCGCATCTCTCAGGGATTGGTCACCTCCGACAGCTTCATCCAGCTTTTTTCTTTACTTCCAAATTAAAATTTGTTCCGCTTCTTTCATTTCTGCTTTAATTTCTGCCTCTGTGTTTTCATTTTTTTTGCTTACGTTGTTTCAGTCCTAGATGGTTTTTGTTACTACAACCTTTCGAATGTCACCGCTCTTTTCTCTTATTTTAGGGGCTTTATGATAATGAATTATTGGAAAGTACGTGGTTGGTGTCGAGAAGGGGTGGCCAAACTCCACGGGCCATTACCAGATCAGATGGAGAGCAATATAAGTTGTAAGCTTCTTCTACCATTCTTTTTTGTCCACCGTTTTTATCATCTCATTTTTTAATCTTTTTTCTTGCGCTGAAATCTTTCTTGGCGGGATTTTCAAGGATACTTTTAATCGATATCAGGTCTGAATCAATATTGTTTCCATGATACTATCGTTGAAATGTTTTTTCTTAGTATGAATTCACAGTTGTGCTTTCAACGCCTTAATAGAAATATGTAGCGTAGTATGGTAAATGGGCGTCCATGCATGGCAATTCCCTGGTTCGATCATCTTATCGATCTCGTCAAAATCTTTTTATTAGCTTTATAGTAATCTAAGGGTATCATATTTTACTGACGAAAATAAGAGACTTTAATGTCCATCAGTGGGTTTCAGCAAGACTATCGAACGGCGTCAGTACTTGAGTACTTGTGTGTCAAACTTACATGCATTTTCTTGGTGACAAAAAAGCTGAAAACCTTTTTTGTAAAGCATAAAAAAAGGATAAAGCTCTTGGCTTTGATCAATCCTTGAAAGATGCGCCATGCATTCAACTTCACTAAGCATCGTTTGGAGGTGACTGAATGCATGTCTGGCCTTTACAATGACTCGTGGTGGCCTACCGATGTATCGAGCCAGTACTGCTAACCTCCCAGACAAGTCTCGTACCAATTTGCCGACCCTGGAGGGATGGAAGCCTTGGTGAGTCATGAGCGCGGGATCGATTCCACTTGTGTATTGCGGAACGCCTCCGACCACTGCGCCACACGCGCCCTCTTTAGGCGATAATGTAATATAATTAGAGAAAGGAGTATGGAGGCCTATTCAAATGAGATTCATGGTTACCCTGAGCTTTCTTTAGCGCATTTTTTTGGAAAGCCAAGTGAAAACGTTGACATTTTCATTGCTTATTCTCATTATTTTTTATCCGACGGTTCAGTTGAGACGTCACAAGAAAGCAGAAGTCCATTCACCCTGAAATCGTTTCTCCGGCCCTATTGAATAACCTTTATTATATTAACAATCATCTAATGCCGGCTAAAAAACAACGTTATTGATTTTAAACCGTCGTTGATTTTTTATATATATTTTATTGATTTTATTTATACTTTTTATACAAATAATACCTTGCCATAAAAACTTGTAAAAGGAGGTAAATAAAAGGCAGCATTGTGAATTTCAACTATAGACTCAGCTTAACTGCGTTCAATGCCGATTTGGGCTCCCCAAATCAATCCCGTTGACGGGTGATTGCTGATGGCAGTGATCGATAGAATTAGCTGGCGAAACGAAGGACCCGCATGGTGTGGTGGTGAACGCGTTACTCCTCGGAAAGGACAATAGCGCGTTCGTTCCCCGCAGCAGACACCTGCTGCTCGGAGCTTTGCAAATATCTCAGCGTCATTGTGGTTGTTTCACAAATAATGCACTTTCTTGAAAACTTGTAAAAAGCACTAAATAAAAAGTCAACGTTATTGACTTCATTTCTTCAAATGAACAGAAGTGTTCGACGCTTTGATTAGGTTTTGAATGTTTTGAAGGAGTCTCTACGAAGCTGTAGCCAAAGGACATCCGTCCATTCGGGAAAACTCATGTGGTGATCACTATTCGTTCTTAATATGTCACCCAGAAATTTTTTAATCGAAGCACAAATGCGGGACCATCTGGTATAAGGTTTATCAGTTTTCTGGAACGGACGGCTGTTCTTCAGCTTTCTATTTTCTGACTCGATGATTTTCTGACTTTCTGACTTAGAGATTTCTTTTTTAGAATCTATTGAGTGCACGGTTTGATCAACATTCCACTTTTCCTTAGTACATTGATCCCCATATGGCCACTGCTTAGCAGGCTTTTTAAGAAACTCTTTGAAATCAATAAGGCTTTATTTTATGGATTTCAACTGTAGGCAATTTCTTCTAGAAGAAGAACACCTAAGATCAAGATGAGTGACTAGAATTGTGGAGAATCCCGTAGCTAAAACTGTCCCAGTTAAATGAATCAATCATTGTTTGGCTAGTTAAAAGTAGCAGTCGTTTTTTTCCTATGTACACATTACACTGTGTTCTCCTTAGTGCGTTTGTACCGCCCTTCTACTAAATAGTCTCCACCTCAGCCTAATCTTGAAAGGACTATTTCCTAAGTAGTAATAATCCATATGGGTGACTACGAAAGTAATGGAAGCGTTAACTTTTGAACTAATTAGGTCAACAATTTCAACAATCAACAACTAATTAGGAATCGGTACCGGACTTTCTATAATCCAATTAGGATCGCTCCTTCCTAGCTGTCTCAGGGCTGCAGGGACAATCGGCTCGACCAGCATTCTACGACATTCATGATGAAATGAAAAATCCTCGAGCAGCAGCAGAGACCACACTTTAAATGTAGAAGACCCTCGTGGATGATGAATGTGAGGAAACGAATCGGAAGTCAGAAGTGATGGGATCCGCAAAGTAGACGTGAAGCCGGATCGCATGCAAAAAATTTTTTTATTCAAAAAAAAATAAGAAATGTGCATGAATGTGTTTGTTTATGGAAGTGAAATCGAATCGAATTTGAATGCTAGACGATATAACTCGTATATAATGCTGAGATATTTGCAAAACTCCGGGGCGCAGGTGTATGCAGTGGGGAACGAACGCGCGCCATTGTCCTTACCGAGGAGTAGCGCACTTCACTACCACACCATCCGGGTCCTTCGTTTTGCCTGTCTCTCAACTGGTTCTATTGATCTTTTGCCATCAGCAATCACCCGTCGAAGTCGGCTAAACGATATATTTAGAGGGGATTTGGGAGATGGACCTTTTCTCGTGCCATCGCTTACTATTTCCTGTATGATTAGAGTAACTGGTAATAGAGAGGTCTTTACTGCAGTAGGACTAAGTCTTAAGAATGGATGCTGGAAAAACTGTCGAAGTAAAAAGAAAACTGCACGCAAAACAATGAATGAAAGAAAACATGGAAACGCAAAAGTACAGGAATGGAAAAAATGTGTGAGGGTGTCGGTAAGAATTTATCATGTCACTCCCGCACGAGTCCCGCACGTAGCATCACGGCTCTGAGGAAGGCGAATTCGCCGAAACGTCAGCCATCGTTCAGTAACATCAAAAACAACGACAACGACAACGAAGACCTGTACCAACCTCGCGTCAGCTTAAGAAGATCAGTTTATAAGATCACATAAATAAATATATCAACTATCTATGCCGAGGTTCATAGAAAGTCGGTCTTTCGAGTTATCATGTTGAGGTTGCTAAAGGATAGTGATAGAGTATATAGAAATCCATTACTTATTATTGTACGTTTCTAAGTTTGTTCCTGATTTATTACATTTTTCTAGGTGTTGTGAAACTTCGCTTTTATGGAAAAGATTCTCCAAACTTTTTTAACTTGATTTTTTCCTTCTTTTGCTATTTCTTTTACGTGTATTGTGCAGATCCGGGCACTTTTTGCATTCGATTCGTTTCATCGCATCCATCACCCAAGATGGTCTTCCAACTTTTTTGGGAGAGGGTTTAGTTGCTCCATGAAGATTTTCCCTTCGTCATTAATGTCGTATAATGCTGCTGGATTCGATTTTCCTTGGAACTTTAGGATAACTTGGCTAGAGCGTTTCCACTTGGATTGCGGAGGGTAATCGTTTCCCAGACAAGCCTAGTACCAGCAATTTCTCGACGCCGGAGGGTTGGTGAGCCCAGCACGATGTCGGGCATGAGTCGTGCCCATGATAATCGGCACCGCTACCACTGCGATAACCACCAACTGATACTATACGCAAGGATAAAGGATAAACCTCTCGGCATTGATCTATTCCCGAGGGATACGCCATGCTTTCGACGTTATTGGGTATCGTTCGAGGTGATTGAATGCATATCTGGCCTTTATAATGACTCGCGGTAGCCTTCCGATGTATCAAACCAGTGCTGCTCTCCTCCCAGACAATTTTGATACTAATTGGCCGACTCCGGGGGTAGGGAAAGCTTGGTGGGCCAAGAACGCGGGGATCGATTCCAAGCGTGTTGTCGCAGTGGCGCCTCCAACCATTGCGCCACACGCGCTTTTTAATATTATATATATATATATACAAGTATGTAATCCTACATATTACTGAAACTTCATTTTGGAATTTACCTCAAGCCCTTCATTAATTAATTCTGAAAGGTATTTTAGGATTGATGTACCTTCCTCGGCCGTTTTTCCCTTTATATGTTCACTCACCGAAATCGGAAAACGGTCACTGCTCATTCAAGAAGCCTTCCTAAGTCCAGGCAAGAGAATCTTCAAAATTTTCAGAAATTTTTCTAATAAAAAAAATTCTTTGCCTTTTGTTAGTTTAGATTCAACAATAGTAAGGTCGAATAAAGTCGACTAAAAAAGTCGAATCTGCAATATACACCAGAGTTTCTCAACAATCTAGAGTTACTCAAGTTCGAAACTCGTTCTACATTTTCATTCGGAAACTCGGCTAAAAGCAGAGTAATATTAGAATTGGATACCATTCTAGAATGAATTTGCATGAAATATGATGAACCTACTGGCGATCTACATGTGGTGGTGACTGCAAACTTCGGATACAAGCGTTCTGTTATGAAACTCTTTTTAATAGACTGATAATTCAATGGAATGTCTTAGGCAATGCGGAAATATATGAATGTTGGAGTCCTAGTTGGTTACCTATCTTGTCCTTCTCATATTTGCTTTGCACTTCAGCACTTTTCTTCACACGTTTCGTTACTCTCATGCTGTCATTCTCCGTGTTAGTAATTTTTATCTAGTTCGGTTATGTAAAACTGAAGTAGTAGACGCCAGATGTGAGTTCAGCTTTTCTAGGTTGGCATCGAAGTCGTCATTGCAGTCTTTTAAAATATCCCTCGAAGTCTCTGTAATTCTGTTTGAATTCGGCTGAATACCCTTTTTCGTGGTGCACACGTTTCCTTTTCTCATTGTAGCGCCGCTTTACTGATGTTTCTTCTTCGAAATCTATTCTACGTCGCGTTCGAAATGAGATTTTTTCCAGCGTTCTTAACTTTGAAAACCGGCTTGAAGTCAAATGGGTCGGTTTATCCTCAGGAAACATATATTACACTCTTACCCGCTGTTATCATGTAGCCAATGTATGAAGCAATGTTTCTGCTGCGTAGCATTCAGATGCATGGAGTAAACAGATAGAAATCACCAAAATGACTTGCGGACTTCGTTGGGGTCCTAAAGGTTGTTAGCAACACTGGTTGCCGTGTTTATATTGTTGAGCTTACACGAGGTTGATAGAAATGTTTATTCGGCTAACATTTCGACGTATTAGTCTTCATCAGAGCTGACGATCCTTTTCGATGCTCCCGTTGGCCCATAGCTGTTCCTCTTCTCGATGCGGCGTTTTCGTTTCACATCGGACCGGATCTTACTCAGTCGAACATCTCCAATGAGCCATACTCACCCATCGGCGCTCTTTTATACTAGTTGCTGTCTTCCACTTACTCACTGACTTCTTCCTTCCTATCATCACTCCAAATTTACTGAATGTCCTGGCAGACGTAGAATATGAGTTTCCGAATCAGCTATTCTAACAGGATAACCAGTTTCCCTTCACAACAGACGGTCTTTACAAAAAAAGTTTTCTTTTTTTACCAATCCGTACACCATTTTGTCCTTTTTATCTTAATACCCAATGAAAATTCTACCTTCTCCGAAACTCGTCTAAAGGGCTAATGGGAAAACGGAAGGAAAAAATAGTGGATTAGTTTCATGTTACACTGAAAATTCGGCTAATTCCCATGTGATACGAAGTGGATTGTTCATATCTCTAAAATGCATGCTATTTTTTGCAACAGTGGCATTCTCAACCTCGCCTTCCTTCTAATCTCGGTACTGATCAGTCGTTCGATGTTTTATTGATAAGCACACACAAGGTTGTTGTTACAATATCTACTCACATTAGATGACGCCACGAAGAATTATACACTTTTTAGATCCTGAAAAACTCAAGTGAACTGCAATCTAGTAGTCAACCAAGCGCCTCTATACCTCGAAAGACCGACTTTCTATAAACCTCGGCATAGATAGTTGATGTATTTATTTATGTGATCTTATAAGTTGATCTTCTTAAGCTGACGCGAGGTTGGTACAGGTCTTCGTTGTCGTTGTCGTTGCCGTTGTTGTTGGTGTTGCTGATCGATGGCTGACGTTTCGGCGACTTCGCCTTCCTCAGAGCCTGGACGTATGTTATATTAGAATATTTTCATTATTCGGTGGAAAAAAAGTATTAATGAGGATCAAACTTTCAAATTTTCAAATAGACGCTATATTGAACAGAAAGGCCACTCACCGTGATGTCACGTGTGGGACTGGCCCACACGTAGTTCACGTGGGGTCGTGAGCAAGACACACCCCGAGGTCAAAACATCATTTTGAAATAAGGCGCTAGGTCACGCGTGATGGTGAGGCATTCGTCTTTCCGGGTCATCTTTGGATTTTTGAAATTTATCCAAAACACCTCAAAAGTTTTGCACGTTGATGTTTTCGATTCCTGCGCTAGGATCCGCACATTCACTTCAAAATCATCGCCGTTGTACTTCTGTGCCCTATGCGTACCTAGAGGAGTGTTTTGATAAATTTTAACTTTCCCATTTAGATGTTCTTTTATGCGGACACAAAGTGGTCTACCCATTTCCCCAATATATTCCTCGCCGCATGCGTTACATGAGATCAAGTATATTACAACTAACCTCATGCAATCTCCTTCTCTCCCGTTAGGACAGATCATACAGTTTTCTGAAAAGCACAAACGATAATAGAGACGGTTTCTAACCAACTTACGGCTTAGGGTATTGGGTCGGATGTCAATAATCGTTACATAATTTTCAAGACCACTTTTTCTTAAGCACTTTTTAATGGCATGACTTACTTCATTTGATATGAAGGGTAGCTTAAAGGAGATCTTACTTACGTTCGAAATATCTTACTTAGGTCCGAAACATTATTTTGGAAAACTACTCTACGTTTTTGTCTAACCCGAGTCGCTTTTACTTCGTAGCCAATGGAAGTGGCTATTTTTTGTGTCAGGTTTTGCTATTCCTTCTTTTCCTCTCCTCCTGTGCACACATTTTTACACATTAGGAATCAAAAACATCAACGCGCAAAACTCTTGAGGCGTTTTGGGTACATTTCAAAAATCCAAAGATGACCCGGAGAGACCTCACTATCACGCGTGACCTGGCGCCCTATTTCAAAATGATATTTTGATCTCGGGGTGTGTCTTGCTCGCGACCCCACGTGAACTACGTGTGGGCCAGTCCCACACGTAACATCACGGTGAGTGGCCTTTCTGCTCAATATAGCGTCTATTTGAAAATTTTAAAGTTTGATCTTCATTAATATTTTGACCTTTCTTTTCACCGAATAATAAAAATATTCTAATACAAAATACGTCCAGGCTCTGAGGAAGGCGAAGTCGCCGAAACGTCGGTCATCGACCAATAACATCAACAACAACGACAACGAAGACCTGTACCAATCTCGCGTCAGCTTAAAAAGATCAGTTTATAAGATCATATAAATAAATAAATATGCATCTATACCCTCAACAGAGGAATCACGTTGTCAGAAATTCAATCGCATTGGAAGCAAAACACAGCTTCCTCATACAATCATCACTCTCTGTGACATGTCGTGGTTTTACTCTTGGGTGATGAAGATGTTTCATTGACCAGGTTGCAGTTAGCCTGATTTTTCCAGGCTCTGAAGAGGGCCAAATCCACCAAAACCTTACCTATATCTTATTGTCAATAAATACAATAAATAATAATATCCTTGTATGTCCTTATTAAGAACAACGAATTAATATTATTTCTAGCACTTTCAGGCACTTCTTAGTGACTGAAAATTCTTCCAAGTAACTATTAGCTTTGCTAAAATGCAGCTGAAGTAAGAAGGAGGAAAATAGGTTATTACACAGTTTCCAATGAACCTTTCTCAAATATTTTCAGCTCGTTTTCTCGTTTCCACTCCCTTTGCGAAAAAAGAATACATTTTTTGCAAGGATAGTGTTTAGATTGCCTTAAATTTGTATCTTTATTAGCTGAAAATCTTGGTATTTTGAGATCACGTTGAGAATACGTATCCACAATTGGTAGAAACCACTTAAGAAACTTCGTTTAGGCGCTCCTCGTATGGTGTCGCCCTCGCCGTCAGAGGTGTTCTTCTATTCACGAGCTGATGCCTATTATGTGGTGTTGCCGTGTTTTGCTGTTGGTCAACCAGCACCTAACATTACCTGGTTCAGAAATGAGATCGAAGTGGTGAGCTCGCGTTCGCTGAGCATTTCGAAAATAGGGGCGAGACAGAATGGAAATCGCCAGTGTAAAGCGATACCTGAAATTAGATTTGTTCCTATCCCTTTTATTGCCATCTCATTTTTTTCATGGCTGGACATTATGTAAAATTCAATCACATTGTTGCTGATACATGAGCAAAACCCGAGTCCTAGGTCGAGCTTCGAATCCGCGATTACCGTTTACCGAGCTCGCGTGCTATTCACCACATCAACCGACGTCCTTGCTTTCCCTTTCTCTCGGCCAATTTTTTGCTTTACTCGTACGTCAACATCCTCGCAGTTGTATTACATCACATAAATTTCTCTTGTCTTGTCTGTGCATGAAAACAGTCGTGCACTGTTGCGGCTAACTGAATTAAGCAAGTAGGAACAATGGTCGTTGACAGCAACGCTACTGATACGTAGCTATTACAGCTTAAAGCACATCTCACATAATGCACTGCCGTGAAGGAAATAATGGGCGCTAAATGAAAACCGAAACATTATTACAACTTAATGATGGCCTTCTTATCTACTTTGTAAAAGGCAAGTAAAATAACGGAAAGAAAAAAGAAAGAAAATAAAGGGGAGGAGAGATAAAGGAAGACGTTCATGCAAGCTTCCGAATACGACAGCAATCATCATTTGATCGATCCATAGGGTTTTCAATAGCGGTGATCCTTTATTTTAGCCATGGTATTCGCAGCGAACCTTTAAGATACGATCCTTTTCACCCTTTTTTCATGTAGAACAAAAAAAAATGGAGAGAAAGAAAAGAAGGAGCTAAAATGAAGAAAATAGGAGAAACAGGATGCAAGGAAACAATAGATCTTTTGAAGAATTCGTTATTTCTCCTAGGGTTCCTTGATTTACCAAGGTGACGAATTCTTTTCTCAGTTGAGCCGTACTGTGCATCTGAGATCCACCCTCATAAAGGGTTAGCTTTGCCGAAAATTACTTAGACATTTCCATCCCAAGACCAGTGTAGGAGTGAAGAAGATTCAAGAATCGTTGCAGCTCGCTCTGCGTGAACAATGATCATAAGGCGATAAATCTCTCTCTCCGATCCATACAAATGAATTGGTAGTTGTCCCATCTGGTTCCACTCCTTTCACAGTGGCTTAGGGTTCCAAAATAGAGCAGACAAGAAAAAATATCGATGCACTTAAAAGTGTGCTACAACGAGCGACACTTTTGAACATTGGCTCATGAATCTTTTAAGAACTATCCATTACAAATAGCAGAGTCATGATTACAGTAAGGTCTTGAAGAAGATCACGTAGCAAAAAAGTAAGGTCAGGTCAATGTATATTTCTATTTCAGTGGGAATATTTAGGAAATGTAGATCATTGTTACGAACTTATACATTAAAATTGAACTTTTTGCCTTTTTAAGCTCTATATCATTTTTTGCAAGCAGTATGTGGTGTTTATGTGGTTGAGAATTTTCAAGGGGAAGAATGTCTTAGGTTGGAAGTAGGAGAAATCGCGCCAAAGCTACTGTAATTCTGAAATTGATCCAAACCTCATAGCTAGCACTTTTTAAAATTTGGTCTTGTAAGCAAAAATGACTATCAGCTGTTTCTGACTTGATTTCTCAAAGTGGTTAAAACTGTTTTTGTTCTTTTGGTAGACGACAAAAAAATATGCCAATGGTTATGAATGAACACTTGAAGAAGTCGTTATCGTGCCATAAATGGCCTCGAATTTTTTTCACCAGAGTTTTTCTTCGCCAGCAAGCCATTTTTTGCCATTACTATCCTCTTCGTCGGCTATCCCATGTATGCAAATCTTTTTCGTTAAGGCCTATTTCAGGGAAATTTGGCTGGTAATGAACCTCGGAAAAGAGCTAAATTAAAAAAGAAAAAACGGAGTAGCCATGTGGCGGGCTATGATGGAGGCGTGTCAGTCTAGGTTCGGGACCAAAGAGAAGAAGACGAAAGGACCAAAAAGCAGAAGAAGATAAAATTATTCACATGTTTTTTAACTACACCTGAACACTTAGTGAAAGATATAGAGGTGATGGTTGAGTCGATCAAAGAATTCAATCGAAAAATGAAAATGAAAAAGAGCGTCAGTGTGACAGGTTAAAATTGTTTAAATTATTTCAAGTTGTTATTCTTTGTTATTATTAAGAAATAAACTTCGTCGTTTTAGGTGACACCATCCGATTCGGAGGTTCCATATCTTCTTTCCGGTGGATCGCTTTTGGTTCCAGCAGATAGCTCGTTGGCTTATTCATCTTTTCATTGCACCGCAAAAAATCATCTTGGAGAAGTAAAGTGGGTTTTCATTGTGATATTTTTCGATTCCTGTATTTAGAAAAAGCCTTTTCCGAACTTTTCTTGCCTAAAATCGTTTTCCAGTTGTCAAAAATCAGAACGTTTCTTATTTTTTATTTCTTATTTACTACAATCCTCCCAACGGTTTAGCGCCTCGTCGTGGCTCGGAGGTGTTGCTGGATGTCGAGCTGCGATGTAGAGTGGGAATATTCATTCCAAACCTTAAAGATTTTGCTTTAAAATCAATGATGATGTTATTTAACTATGAGACAAGTCTATAGAAATGAATCGATATGTATTCAGAGGTACGCCGATTCTTCTGAAACCGGCGTTTTTGGATTCATTTCGTCCACACCGTAGTGCGGTTGTCCCTCTTTACAATGGTGGTGCGAAACTCGAATGTGAAGCGCCTAATCATCAGCCAAGTTAGCGATTTTATTCTTTTCTGTACATTTTTTTTCCTCTTTTTCTTGACTTTTTTCCCATCAAAATCATTATGGACTTAATTGCCGTTTCTTTTCATTAACAAGCATCATAGCCACAATAGACGAATGCATAAAAATCGGAAATGTGAGGCTTTCTCCCTGTGACGACTACACTGATCAAAAGTAAAATTTTCGTTGAATTCGATAGGGTTAGTGACAAATATGAAGTGAACAACAACGAAGATAAAGTGGGAGAAAGCATGTAATTGCGTGGGAAAGGAATCCATCGTAAAATGAAATAGTAATAGCTAATGCAATAGAATCGCTGTGATCGTTAATATTATTGCTATTTATTTATTTATTTATTTATTTATTTACATGACCCGTCTTTACGTCTACTGTGCGGATTCCAGCACTTCTCATATTCGATTCGTTTCCTAGCATCCTTGTTTGCACCAAGATCTTCTACCATTTACGTGTGGCTTTGGTTGCTGCTTGAGGATTTCCATTTCATCTTGAATGTCGTAGAATGCTAGTCGACTAGATTTTCCTTGGAGTTCTGAGATAGCAGAGCTGGGACGTTTCCAATTGTATTGCAGAGAGTGAATTTTTTTCTGATCAAGTTCGGTACTAATTTCTCGGCCCCGAAGGGATGAGAGGCTCGATTGGCCCGCAGCGGAATGGAACTAGCAGCATTTAACTTTGATTAGTATTTTTTTAGTAGATAAACTAGTATGAGTTAACAATAAAAATTTTATTACTATAAACTTACTATTAGTTTGCTATTACTACTATATGTCCGGGCAGACATGTCACCCTGTGTGCATCTTAGCACTTCTTGCATTTGATTCCTTTCCTCACATCCACCATTTACGAAGGTCTGCGAACTTTTTTTTGCATGTGGGTTTGACTAGTGCTTGAGGATTTTTTTGTCATCACGAGTGTTGTTGATTGCCGGTCGAGTCGGTGGTCCTTGGAATCCTGAAAAGCCGTGGGCGGCGCGCTGTCGAACCAATTCCTAGGTAGGTTGGGCTGCTCGCAGAGTGAACGCGATCATTACCACCGAGCTGACTGCTTCAACGTATTATTATTACTTGTTTATATTATTGTTATTACTTTATTTTTATATATAAAATAAAAAAATGATAAAGGTTTCGGTTTCGATCAATCCCTGAGCGATGCACCATGCATTCAACTTCACTAAGTATCGTTGGAGGTGAGTGAATGCATGTCTGGCCTTTACAATGACTCGCGGTGGCTTGCCGATATATCGGGCCAGTGCTGTTGTGTTCCCAGACAAGTCTGGTACCAATTTGCTGACCCCGAACCTGAGGGATGGAAGGCTTGTTGGGCCTTGGGCGCGGTGATCGATTCTACGTGTGTGTCGCAGCGGCGCCTCCAACCACTGCGCCACACGCGCCCTTATTTTTCATATTTACCTTATTTAGTAAAAATCTTCGATGTGGTTGCAATAATAGTAATTAATCATTTACAATAGTAGTGGTAATAGCAATAACTTCACGGATGACCGATAAAACGTTGTGCGAAATTCATATAAAAATTGGCCGAAGCTGTGAACGCAGATGAGGGTGAGGAAGAACTGGCCTGTACAAATAGCCAACTAGCGATATGCGTCGGATCAAAATAATGAACAAATTAACTCTTTATTCTTAGCAGACCAATGCATTGCAAAAAAGCGACAGTGATTTCACGACGTTGCCCCCATCAGCTGTGTGTTTATTACCAAAACACCTACTGTTTACATTCTGTTGATACCTCTTTAGAACTGACCTCCCATTGTGCTTCACTTAAGTACTTACTTAGTAGTGATTGGATGATTACCGTTAGCGCCTATAGGTCGATAACACGGCTGAGAGAAAGGCGAAACGGAGGGCTCACAGGTGTGGTGGCGAACGTGCTAGCCTCCAGAACGGGTAACAGCGTGTTCAATCTCCGCCGCAAGCACCATATTCTGTGTGATTCATTTTTGCATTCATTTGCTTTTTTCTCTTATTTTTGGCTTACAAATTCCTCTGAATTTTGGCGTAAATTCGGCTGCTTCTTGAGGACTTTGTTCCGTTTAATGAATGTCGTTGAATGCTGGTCGAGTTGATCCTTCTTGGAGTCTTGGTATAGCAGTGCTAGGCCGCTCCTTGGTCTCTATCGGTGCAACCTTCCCAGACAAGTCTAGAACCTATTTTCTGATGCCAGAGGGATTAAAGCCTTAGTTTGCCTAGGCTGGGTCGAACTAGTTTTTCGTGTATAATGTAGAATGGGACATTTACTACTACTTTACTAGAGCTCCAAGTATGATGTGAAATCTAGAAAAAGCCTAGTGAACAAATTGAAAAGTAGGGTACATGCGTCGATCTCTATCTGCCTATATCATCAGATTTTAATTGATCCTCTATGAATAGTGGTTTATTTCGTGAAGTTATAACTTTTTATGCACCTGAATGATAATTAAGTCTACTTTTTATTGAACTAATTTCTTCCGCAAAGGCAACACATATTTTATTTTAGAGTGGAATTGAAGCAAAACGCTGATATTCTTTCATTTGCCCTTTCTGGATGGTCAAACTAAAGTCTCTTTGAGAAAGATTTCATCACCCTGCTCACATTTCTAGTCTCGTTAACAGCATTCTAACTCGAACGGGCGCCAATAAAGCCTCCACAATGTCGTTCATCCTCGGCGCATGTCAGAAGTGCCCCGTGGGATTTGCCGCCTTGACGTGCAGGACATGAGCGCCAATTTTTCGTTTGGAGCTTGCAAAATCATCCAAAGAGAGGAATGGAAATGCCTAACAAAATCTCCTTTCGAAAATCGCTCACTGTCACGAGTTCTCAATTTCTTTTCAAGATCCATTCGAACATCCTTAACATCACTATCTACGATTGACTAGACTGATAATCAACGTGATTTCGATGATTCCGAACAATTATATTGTAGCCTTGTGCTAAGGGTTTATGATGGTTATTTGAGCAACAAATGTGAAACGAATGTCGACTAAATTACCTCATTAACACCACTATGGAGAAGAGCGCATTTTTCAGACAGCCGTGATTGAGCTACATTTCTACTGCGCCGGCATTTCTCCTTCAACTTTTCACTTAGGCATCTTTTAGCTTATTTATTTCAACTTTATGCCCATTCGTCTATATTTTATTTTTATTACGAAAATTGCCATTCAGTGCGACGTTCTACTTTTTTGCTAAATAATCATCTGCACCTATATCGTTTGTGGAACATGTCGTGTTTAATTGAATGCACAGAGATGACCAGTTCTCACATTCCATGCCGGCTACAGCACTTCTTTCACTCATCTCTTTGTCATATAACCATCGTTCATAGGGGTGATCCGGTTCTCGTGACGTTTTATTATTGCTCCAATGTGGAGGCATGGCTTGCTTGCTCCTCACTTTTGTGTTAGTTGTTGGTCGAACGTGGTCTTTCTGAGATAGTAGTGCCAGGACGTTCCCAGATCTTCATCACAACTAGTGGCCGATCTTCTTGAATCACAGGAGCGTTTACTGCTTTTTTGGATGATAGTGATCTTTGTGATAAATGCAAATCTTGCGATTAGTCAAAGAGAAACTAAGGGCGTTCTACCAGGCCAGGCCCTCTCATATTTTATATTTTGTCTTAAATTTAATCCATTCACTGTTGGCTTATTTTATTGCTATTTTAGAGTGTAATTCTTTTTTTTAAAGTTTTCTATGTCTAATCGATCAGTGCAAATTGAAATAACACAAGCTGAAAGATCTAGTGATACCTAGGACGGAGTTTACCCATGCATTAGTTACCTCGACCTGTCGGACCTAAACAATACTTCTATTTTGCACTGTCATCTTGGGATAGAACAGATCATCATTCTCGTTCACGAATGCAGAAAACAAACCAAAGGTGAACTCGAACTGACTACCTCACGCAAATACCTGAGTGAACTTTCAACGATATCTTTTCTGTTTCATTCTAAATTAATTGCACAGTCCGAAGAACAAAGACAATTTGCTGAATTCGGTCTCGTTTCGAGATTGTGTTGCTCATGAAATTAGATTTATTGAGACGATTCGTTCTATTCGATGGGAATCCAATATCTTCTAGTTTTCCAACTGCTTACGACTTTAATTTTGTTTTGATAATAGATGTCCCTCCACTTTTTTTCCTTCAAAAAACCATCTGGTCAGGTATACATTTTTCGGTAATCCAGTGGAAAGTCTTTTCGCTTCCACTTTTCCTTTGAACCCAGTACGCTGTAACACTAGTGCATTCCGAGAACAGATGAGTTTGCAAAAATGATAGTCAGTTGGTAAGTTCTTGAAGTAGAAGAAGAAGGAGAAGTGATTTATGTTTTACAACCTTACTCCACTTTCTATATGTCTGCTACATCGTTTGGCTGTCTCGGAAAGGTTTTTTTTAAACGGGCTTGATTTTGTAATCTCATTTCACTTCTACTACGAACACATATGCTTCCCATAGCTATGTTTTTTATTTTACGTGTCATCGCAGAAAAATCTCTACATTACACTGAAGCTGCGACGGCGCAATTCAACTGTTTATGTGCCGTGGGTCATTCGTACGAATAGAACTACGAATGCGCTATCGGTTGTGTAAAAAGCTCACTGTTGGTCAGCTTCTACTTCTGAGCTAAGAGAAAAGTGTTTTTGCTAAAGTTAGAATGTTTTCCAGAATTCTTCAAAATACTGAAGCATTTCCTTCATGTCTTTGATGTTCTTGAGTTACGAGAAAGGTAAAAGGGAGGAGGAGAAGACCAAAAGGTCGCAGAACTAGAACAAAACAAGAATGGAATTTTGGGACAGAATCAAAACGGATTGCTTTCAATTTATTTAAGTCAGTTTATTATTCTCTCAGCCGTTATCTGACTTTTTCGTTTTCCATATCTTTTGAAATTTTTTTCTTTTTTGCTACTGAACAAATATGAGTGTGAGAAAACATTTATGACTTCAACTTACACTGGAAATTACCCAACAGGGTCCTTTTTTGAAAATGGTTTAAAGGAGACAATGAAGAAGTAAACAAAGTAACGAGAAGAGGAGAAGTCTGCGAAGGAAAAAATGCACTCATAGACAAACCACTTAAGGTGATCACCAGTACGCTTTCACTCCTTGCTTCCCCACCTTAACCCATTCCCTCTCCAGTGCGGTCTCTAGTTGTTATTCTGCAGATAGCAGCGGTTCTCGGTATCTAAGGGTGTCTTCTTCTTATTTGTTTTGACAGGTTTGAATTAGTACTACCGACGGCTGTCAGGAAGGGTGGTCTGGAATGAGAGGAGTCTCGGAGGTGAGATGCGATGATGAAATCGCAGAAGTGTTCGCCATTCCATCAACATCGTTCTCGAGCTGTAATGCTATTTCGATTAATTTCGACTAAGCCTGCTATGACCAACTCGCCCTCACACCCGCTCACTCAATCTTCCCTCTAGGTCCAATTTCGTCTATATCACTCTCATCCATTCCATACTCACCCATTTCCCGCTGGTCCATATTGTTAGTCTCGAAACGATTACGACTTATTACGGACATTTTAGCGTAGCATCTCATTGAATACGTTACAGATTCCCCGTTCTCATGTTCTAGTACTGTGAAATCAAACTGGCTCCGATTTTAGAATATTTCTAAGGATTGTTCATTATGTCTTTTTGTGGAATCATCTCACTCCGTTTTGTAAGTGATCGTCAGACTACGGTTCCATAAGCAAAATTGTGAACAATAATTGTTATTCCTGATGTGTTGATCTTAAAGTAATTACATAATAAGGTTTTTCCCTTGTGGTGGCGTTTAAAATACATTTTCTGATCTGCACCAAGGAATACCGAAATAACAAAATGTTTCCAAGCGTAAGAAGTTTCCAAACGAAGCAAAATCCTTGGAGAACGTTCGAATGCAACGACTTAACAATTTTCTTATCGAGAACTTACAATTAGTTTAAAACTTCTTCTCAAGAGTTGTTGAGCTTCGATGTCTTGGAAAATCAATAAGTTATCCGCCCTTTAGTGCAAGCGTTTAAAAGAAGAAACGAATAGAGGAACCGATCTTTTCCACATAAATATTTACATGATAAGATAACGTATTCATCGATCCGTAGTTGAAGCTAAGATAAGAAGCAAAACTACATTCTTTTTCGGAATCATAACAATCTTTGAAATAAGTTGGGAGCTTCGAACCTCATACTATTAAGTGAGCTAACAAAACAGCTTGGTTTACGCATGTTCTGTAATGAACCAGAGAAAAACTCCCAAGTGGTTGCAAACCATCTACCTTTGTTGTTCACGCCAGAAAATGAGCCCAAAAATCTCCTAAGATACCATAGACAACCTACGTTCCTGGCTGGTGTCCTTGCCGAATAGTCTATCATCACTGTTTATTTGGGAAACTGCATCTGAAAAATCTGCTAAGTGGCTCTAAAATGGTTACCGTATCCGTTTTCGGTAGAGCAAACATTACACTATCATGCGCTAGCTTACCCAACCATACTTTAGTTTCGGTTCTTATCTTCCATAACCTCCTGCGGCTTCTCATCATCTCCTCCCAATCTCAGCCATCTCGGTTACCCTAGCGAGCTACTTGATAGACTAACTCGACGGCTTCCAAGCATGCACTGGCGCATTTTATATCCCATCGTTTGCCAATCGCATGTAACTATGAGGTTTTGTTGATAACTGTATAAAAAATTTGAGGATATTTCATAAACAGTTGAAACTTGATGGAAAAAGCTTTGCTTTAAAGAGTCGTTCTCTGCTTCCGCTTAGTATTGTGTTTCTTCGGTAGAATGTCAACCTTACTGACCTTTTTCTTTTTTTTCTTTTCCCCATAAAAGGGAAAAGGAATCTAAGTTTATTTTCAATACTTTTTATCCGCAAGTTTGTTCTATTAATCGAATTGAAGATATGAGAAAATAAATATCACTAGGCCACACCCCTTTCATTCCGTTGTCAAATTATTTCAATTTTTTGCCGCAACCATATTGCCTAAGGACCGGCAACTGACTGCGACTTTCTCTAGGATTCAATATGTTTTTTTCTTACATCGTATATTTTGCTGCCAGAAAAATATACGGAAACTCAAATACTAACCTTTTTACTTGCTACCTACTATAATTTTTCACGGCAAGCTATAATGCGAAATGCAACCACAGTGATGCTGAGATATTTGCAGAACTCCGGACCACAGGTGTCTGCGGTGGGTAGCGAACGAGCTATCACCCTTCCCGGGGCGGTCGTATTTCACACTATATCCTGCGATGAAAAATTTTAGTAGGTAGCAAGAAAAGTTAGTATTGTGATTTCAACTACAGCCTCAGCTTAACTGGGTTCAATGCCGACATGTGCTCCCCAGATCAGTCCCGTTGACGAGTGAATGCTGGTGGCACTAATCGATAGAACTAACTGGGAGACAGGGAAAACGACGGATCCGCATAGTGTGGTGATGAACGCGTTAACCCCCGAAAAGGGTAATAGCGCGCCGGTTCGTTCTCCACCGCACGTCCGGAGTTTTGCAAATATCTCAGCATTATTGTGGCTATGAGAAACTATTCAAAAGTAGTATGAAAACTCATAGTTAACAGAAATCAGCATAATGCAATGAAAGCCACAAAGTGTGATTTTTCCATGGTTTTTCCTATGTTCTCTGCTCATAGCAAATGTGGAGTTGTAAAGGCTTTTGTTGCGTAGAAATTTCTTACTCAACTGCTTCGATCGAACTCCGATGGAAATTTTTAAAAAGGCATGGATATGATTTCAAGCCAAACTTTTCCATCAACGATAGATTTCATTGTATTTTTTCTTCTTAAAGAATATGGCAACAAGAAGGTTTGTCAATGATACTATGATAGATAGAAGAAGAACGACAGAACTAGCTGAGTGTAGTGGTGAAGTGCGCTGCTCCCCGGTAAGGACAACAGCGTGTGTTCGTTCCCCACTGCATACACCTGTGGTCCGGAGTTTTGCAAATATCTCAGCATTTCAAACGAGTTATACTATGATATTTCATGCATTAGTTCTTTCACATTTGAGTTGTTTTCAAATTATTTTGCTCTATCCATCCGACATCCGCATACCATCCGACACCCTAACACGCCACCTAGCTCGCAACCGCCTACATAATCGTCTATGTACAACAAAAAACTGCATAATTTGCCCAAATGGTAGAGACGGTGATTGCATGACATCGGGTGCAGTCTATCTGATCTCTTGTAAAGCGTGCGGGGATGAATAGGTTGGCGAAACGGGTAGACCGCTCTACGTCAGCATAAAAGAACACCTAGTAGGTAAATCTAAATTAAAACCAAACACTCCACTAGGAGTGCATAGGATGCAGGAACACAGCGGAGAAGATTTTGAAGTGGGAGTCACTATCCTCACGCACGAATCAAAAACATCAGCGCGTAAAATTCTTGAAGCGTTTTGGATCAATTCCAGAAATTCTAAAATGAACCGCAAGGAGGAGTGTCTTATCATTACGCGTGACCTGGCGCCATACCTCAGGCTAATCCAATGACCTGACGCGGACACAGTTATCGTTCATGTATTAGTTTGAGGCTGCTAGCCATCAACTAACTTAAATACTTACAACAAATAAACAGTGGGTGTTCAAATGAAGCTGTTTCTTATGCGAATACAAATTTATTTGTTAAGTTTTATCTGCTGAGGTTATGAAAGTGTTTGGCTGAGTAGATCGCATCTCAATTTAGCGCTCTGAAGAAGGCGAAACCGCCGAAACGTCAGCTATTGTATCCTAATAAATCCTACAATAACAACCTCATGTCTGCTTATTGAAGAAAAACATCGAATTATCAATCAATGCCGAGGTTAAAAGAAAGTCGGTCATGGGAATTATTTTTGCTCTGTTTCTGCAAAAATTTACTTTGGTTTCGTTTTCCTTCTAATGCAACCAGGATCGACATTCGTTCCAAAATGTCTGATGGATGATTGATAGGCGGAGATTGTTAGCGAATCCTGAAGAAAAACGAACCGACTCTTTTCCATTAGCTCAACAGTAGCTCAGTCTACTGCGATCCATCATTGTGCGTTAAAATGAGGCAGTGAAATGATAAGATTAGTTTTATAACCTTATCCTACCAGTCTTCAGTTCTAGTGAACTTACAAGTTACATACATCGATGCGATTATATGGTAATAATATTTAACCGTTACAAAAATTAATCATTTAACTCTTAATTTTAACTTGTTCAATTTCTTCACATCTTTCGTTTCTCATTTCTTTTGTCCAAAGCGTCCTCAAAGTCATGAAATCGTGAAAAGAAAAGCTTGAAATTACAAATACATCCAGTTATTATTTGTTTTTAAGTCGAGAAAGAGTGTTAAAAAATCACTCGTGGAGGAATTTTGTGAACACCAAAATATTATTGTTGAAAATATTGAAGCTTTCCACATTAATATTTCGTAACTTCTTACTGGGCCCATATGGCGCAGTGGTCGGAGGCGCTCTGCGATACACACATGGAATCGATCATTACGCACATCGCTCACCAAGCCTTTTATCCCTCTGAGGTCAGCAAATTGGTACCAGACTTATCTGGGAGGATAGTAGCACTGGCTCGGTAGGCCACCGTGAGTCTTTATAAAGGCCAGATATGCATTCAATCACCTCCAACAATACTTAATGAAGTCGAATACATGGCTCATCTCTAAAGGGCTGATCAACACCGAGAGCTTTATAATTTTTTTTCTTCTTTAACCTCTTACTACTCATCACTTCACATTTACATTGCGTGTTGCTTTTTGGGTTTTTCTTTTAAAATAACTCGGAATAATTTGGAATGAGACCAACTACAGAAGCTTTTTCTCTCTATTGGAGAGTTTATCAACGTTTTATTGCATTTACTTCACTACTAAATGTGAGCAACTAGGGAATTCAGTAACTTCACAGTGCAGTATTTCCCGCTAAAATTTTTGTCCTTTATGGGCTTACACTCAGTCGAGATCACTTGGATATCAATAAAAGTTGTGAATATGCTTCGTAAGGAGATGACAGAATAATTGAAGACGTTCTCTTATTTTTAAGAAGGAGCTACTTTGTCTACGTCGTCTTCTTTATTATTTATTCATTATTCATGTATTCATATAACTCGATGTCACATACTGCGCGGACCACAACTTTTAATTCGATTTTTTCGATTAACCACGAAACTTCAGACTAGCGTCTGGTCTCAGCAACTGCTTGAGCACTTTTGTCTTCTTTATTAATGTCGATGAATTCTGATTGATCGTGATTCTCATTGGAATCGCTTGATTACCCTGATAGATCATTCCAGGTTTTTTAATCACAGGCAGTCTCTGGCCTTTATTAATCAAAGGATTTTTTTCCTAAACAAGTTCATTACCAATATTTCGGCGCCGGAACGATAGGAAACTTGTTTCACCCACGCGAAGTTCGAGCTTGCGATTTTGCATTTATTATTACACGGCATCTCTAACCACTGCGCTTCTCGCGTTCCTCTGCTCATTATTCGTCAGTGGAATATTAAGTGATAGAAGGAAGGTCGAATGGCCTTTTTCTGTGCTTGATGACAAGAAACCAATCAGCTTCATCCATCCATCCACAGAAGTCTTCCCTATAGCCACCACCACTCCACCCCTCACACCTGTCTTCTTCCACGAAGCTCCGCCCATTCTCCCATTCTCCCATTCTCCCATTCTCCCATTCTCCCGCTCTCCCCAGCTCTCTAATGTTAGCGGCCGACGACGATCGTCGCCCAATCTGTCATTTACGCTCAGTCGTCCGTTTCTTGACATACATATAAATTTTCTTGCCACCAATATTTCTTATTTCATTCGATGAACATTTGAAATATATAGCCGCTTAACATATCCAGTTAAAAAAAAATTATTCGTTAAGGGAATGCTAGAAAGATTCGGACGTATCACATAAAAAGGAATAATCTTGGAAAATAATCTTATCCAATGATGCTCTGATAGTTGCAAGACTCCGGACCCGTGATACTTGCGGTGGGGACAGAACACGCTATTGCCCTTTCCGGGGCTAACGTGTTCACCACCACACCATACATGTCCTTCGTTTCGCCTTTCTCTCAGCCATGTTTTAACCTATAGTTGCTATCAGAATTATTGATTTGGGAAGCAAATAGGCATTGCACCCAGTTAAACCGATGCTTTAGTATTTAAATTAAAATGTGCTCTTTTTTTATTTACCCTATCCTTACCCTGCATACGGAAGATTAGGCATCAAATTTAAAAAGAAACAATCTTGTGCAATTTCATTAAAAGTCTCTTTTTTGAAGCGGCAATTAAACCGTTTGAAGAACTTCAATCCATTTCTACTTTTTTTCTTAGATCACTATGTGGTACCTTAGCTTAGCTTTCATCTGTACTATTCTATTTTTATAGGCATGACCTACTTGCATGTTTGTGGAGAGGTTCATTTAATTTCAGATCTGTTCTAAGGTGTTGAGGGCTAACATAGATCTATGGCATATATATATATGTATGCATGTATACATGTATGGGCAACTGCATACATGGATGCACACATATATATACACGTGAATACTTACATACGTATATACGTACACGCTTACACAGAAATACATGCATACATGCACACATATATCCACGTAAATCCCTAATAAAGCTCTTGGCGTTGATCTGTCTCTGAGTGATGCACCATGCATTCGACTTTATCAAGCATTTTTGGAGGTGACTGGATGCATATCTGACCTTCACAATGACTCGCGGTGGCCTACCAATGTTTCGAGCCAGTGCTTCTATACTCTCAAACAAGTCTGGTACCAATTTGCCAACCCTGGAGGCAGTCTTGGCGGGCCATGGGCGCAGGGATCGATGCCATGTCTGTGTGTGTTGCAGGGCACCTCTGACTGACCACTGCGCCACGCGCTCCCTTATACATCCACGTACCTGCACAAACATACATACGCACACGTGCACACTCAAATGCTTGTATGCAGAGACTTAAAGGCATATATGTATATATATATATGTGTGCATATATACATGTACATAGATAATAAACTAAAGCGTGCACACAAATACACACGCAAAGTCAGTCTACATTGAGAAAAGCGGCCGTTACTTTGTTGTGTAGCGGCGGAGATGGCGTGACGTGCTCTACGTATTCATCGTCAGAATGATTAAGCGATTTATAAGAGGGATCTCAGTCTGCGAAATCCACCATTTCCTGATAGGAGACAGTTGTTGTCTTGGAAAATAACATTTTCACATCACGATAACAGATCCGGTTTTCGAAAAACGTTTCATTTCAATACATCGATCCTAACGCCTTTGTTTCGTTGATGAGTCCATCACTTTTGATTTCTATGCCGTCAGTTTCTTTTTCTTTTTCGGCTTTGCATTTTCTTTCGTAGTTCTCCGAAAGTTTTTCTCAATTGCAACTCAAGAGAGTGGTCGTTTGCTGTATTGAGATGGCTAGCTGTTCAATTTGTCAGCAGTCGACGAGATTAAACCTCGGCGATGTCTGTCGTGTTCATAGAATAGCGTAGTTGTTTTTGTATGTAATGCGGACCTGTTGTAATATTTGTAGCTAACATTTGTCATGATTGGTGTATGAACAGAGCTCGTTTCAGTTGTTTAGCCTACGACTGGAAAATGTTCGATCGCCAATCGTCTTCACACTCATCCTATTCTATCTAAGCTCTTCTTCCGCTGCCCTAACTAGCCCACATCTTCGGCTGACACTGCTAAAAGAAATCGCTATGTTATTCGCGTTGAAATACGAAGCTGATTGGGGGAAATCGTCCCGAACCAGCCAAGAAAAAGCAAGAGCTTGTGAATTTGGCCAATCAACAGCGTTAGAGTTTTGTTCGTTCGCTCATTTCTCGTCGTATAAAACTGAGCGAGTAAATTGTATAAAACGCGATGGACACTGCATTATTATTGCTAGTTTTCTATACTTGCGAAGAGGTATATGATCAGCTTAGAAAATGAGGAGTGCACATATGGTTTTCGCCACTTTTATTTGTGACATTGTCTTTTCGATGTCTCGCCAATTTCTCATGATTTATTCATTTTTTTAAAACTATTTGACCCGTTTTCACATCTTCTGTGCGGATCCCGGCAGCTTCTAACATCCGCTTCGGTTGCTGCTTGAGGATTTCCATTTCATTTTCAATGTCGTAGAATGATGGTCGAGCAATTCTCCCTGGAGTCCTGAGATAGCTGGGTTGGAACGTTACCAATATAAATGCAGAAAGTGGTTTTTTCCAGACAACTCCGGTATCAATTTTCTGACCCCGGAGGGATGAGAGACTTGGTTGGCTCGGAGCGGAGCCGAACTAGCAACATGGTCGTGATGACGGGCATCACTACCACTGTGCCATCCGCCCCCAATAATCCTCATAAGCTATTCCAAAATGATCGATCGATTGTCGAAGAAATACGAAGTGAAATTAAATAAACTCTAAATTTGTTAAGCATTTAAAAAACTTAATTCTTTGACAGAATACGAATGTCATGCCTCATCAACTGATTTCACCGTTTGCTGTCGCTTCATTGATGTTACACCGACATTTTTAGTTATCCGTCCAAGTGGTTTTTGTACCGGTTTTTTTAGGGAAAAGGTTTTTTTTTTTAGTAAAAATGGCTTGCATGAGCTTAAGAACTCTATTCTGATCTTTCTTCAATTAGCTAAGTTCACTAGAAAGACTAAATCGTTGCGAAATATAACTCGTATATAATGCTGAGGTATTTGCAAAACTCCGGACCGTAGGTGTATGCGGTGGGGAACGAACACGCGCTGTTGTCATTACCGGGAAGCAGCGCATTTCACCACCACACCATCCGGGTCCTTCGTTTTGTGATTATAACTAAGCTTTAGCTTAACTGGGTTCAATGCCGATTTGGGCTCCCCAGATCAATCACGTTGACGGGTGATCGCTGATGGCAAAAAGATCGATAGAACTAGTTGAGAGACAGGCAAAACGAAGGACCTGGATGGTGTGATGGTGAAGTGCGCTGCTCCCCTGTAAGGACAACAGCGCGTGTTCGTTCCCTTTTGCAAATATCTCAGCATTATATACGAGTTATATTTCGCAACATACCCTGCCATTAAAAAGAACAAGTCAGTAAGTAAAAGGGTTAAGATTGTGACTAAATCATTGATTTTTTTTCTAGGAAAGTTAAAGAAATTTCGCCATAGATGATGAAAATCTGTCTGCTGGGCTTGTTATTCGACATACTTCTATAACCCGTGGAGTCTATAACATTAATATGCAAAAATATCCTCTTCCGTACCGTTGTTATGCAAATTACTCATGTGCGCCATTTCGGCTCCAGCGCTACACCACTGACCTTTTAGGAATAGGAAATCTTTCAACATATGTCCTCTGTATCTTCGCTTTATTGATAATTCTACGTGAAACTGTTATAAAACATTGTTTTGGCTTAAACTCCAGCCTTAACGGTATATCTGACGTTTCTTAAATAAGCTGTATTATATGGTTCTGAAGCGTCTTCACCTATTCTGCATTCTGGAATTGCTGAGATCAAGCCGATAACGCTATTGATTTACGGTTTTCCTCAACGTGAAAAACTGGAGCCAGTGTAGTGCAGCTCAGATAACCTGCAGCACACATGTGATCCTGGTTTAGTTTCACATTTCGGCCTAAACAAACTGTTCCTATCCCTTTGCTGTCTACAAAATTGTAACAGAATTCTCTCATCCGATGTAAAATCGTTGATTTGATATATTGATAGGCCACTGGCAAGTTTGTATCGTATAGACCTGTTGCTCTGTAATTAACCACCTCTAAAGTTCTGAATGGAGTCCAGTGCATGGTGCATCTTTGATTTTGATTTTACACTGTTCATCTACCAAGTTTTTTTGACACCTTTGACCTGGAAACGTAGCAACCTTCTTCAGTGGAAACTTGTTCCCTTTGGAGCTTCTTTGGTGCTCTCGCTCTACTTGAAGCTTTATTTGTCAGAAAAACCATGACATCTGCCAATGTACCAACAAATATGAGGAGAACAAACTTTTTTCTCCATAGGTAATTCATTATATTTACTGGATTTCTTTCGTGAAATAGCTATTTTTTTAAGCTAATAATGGTAATGTATTCGTAGAAAATGAACACATTTTCACTTTTCTTCTCCATCAACGAAATACCATCGACATCATCGAAACCGTTTTGTAATGAAGTCGTCTTGATAAGTAATGAGCACGAGAAATCGAAAGTATACGGGTCAATTGCCTACTTTTGAACGACTTGCTGTTGATCGTCATCAGTATCGAAGCCGATTCATCTAGGTCATCTCGACCTACAGCACCAGCCATAATCTATTTTATAGGTATCGATTGCCGCTTTAAATGGAAAGCATAGTTTAGAAATAGAAACAAAAAAGAACACCTGCAATTGAATCTATTCTATCTTTGCAAAGGACACACTCACGTTTAAGCAAGAACACCTTAACATTCTGCATCTGTTGTTTCGGAAAGAGTGTCCATTCCACTGAATCACTACAGTTATTTCTTCTACAAATTCCTTATCTATGACTAGTTCCGCTCTTCTTTCAATGAATCATTTTCGCTATTTTCACTCAATAGAGAATTATTTCGGCTTTCTGTCTCCGTTCCCACTACATTATCCAATTGTTTTCTTATCGGACGTTTTTCCTTCGTCTATCCCATTCAGTGACCGATTGTGCAGTTTTAGCTCGGCCTATCCAATCTGCAGGATATTTTGTTCTATTTATGCTTCTTAACGCTCGTTCTCTTACTATCCCGCTAACTTTCGTCCTTTGGAGGACTGTTTTTCACTCGTTCACCTATTGCAGCTTTGTATACTTTCGTCACGAACGATCTCATCGCCACTATATCTTTGCTTTATTTGAGTTCTTCGACTGCTCATTTCATCGGTTCCACTCACTCGACGGCCATTCTGCTCTGCGTATCCTCGATTCGGACGTTGTTTTGTGTTGTTGATCTTGCATCTCGCTTTCATTAGATATATTGTGTTTATTCAGAACAACATCCTCACTCTCGTTCGGCTATGTGCGATTTGGAGTCGTCCCTCATTGCTCAGCTTCACATCGTCTTTATTCCGAAGCGGAAACAGCAGTCATACCGCCTCATTCAATACATTCAACGTCCTAGCCATTTTAGTGAAACAATTAGCTTTCAGTAATGTCCACAAGAGCGTATGAATAGCTATTCATTAAAAATGTGCTTTAAAGCTGAAAGCAGTGATAGCGTGCTTGAAAAACGTTTAGAACTCGGTACTGCATAGGATACGTATTGATTGACGGCTGTTATGCGTACCACTTAGTCATTATGCAAGTTTTTGACAGGCTACTGTGCTTTGTTTGGTGGCGTCGAAAAAAAGAACAGCTCTTAGTTTATCCTGAGTAAGACATACAGCATGTAGCTTTACTTTCAAAAGAATGATATCATTGTTTTCATCAATTTTTGGTCATTCTTTCTCAATTCGTCCACAGAAAAAATCCATTTGGGCGAAGTCCTGTTTAATTTTTTTTTTTGAAAAATGGTTCTTAGGTACTATTTGTAGTCTCACGAATTCTGATCACTGAAGAAGAATTTCTGGAGCAGAAAAGATGACTATATGCCAATAAACATTTTTGATATGCCTGGGGGTGCGGTGCTCGGCTGTGAGCTGTCTGGGAGTGGGTTTAATACAGTCAGATTTATTCTGTTGGTTCCCATTTATTGAGACGAAATGATACTGATCGTTTTTTTCCGGTTTTGTTTGTGAAAGTTCACCTGTCCTCAGTCTCTTCGTTAACAGAACCTCATCTTCTTAACAAAATGTTTTAAAAGGTGTGCTAATCCACCAACCTAGATAATAACCTATGTAGTATAGCACTCGCACTCTTCACAACTCTGGTAGGAAAAAACAGTTTTCTACAGAATCTATTTTACCTTATGTTCACCATACACGACCACTACACTCGCATATTATTGCACCTACTTGCACTCGCACTTGCGTTGACAATCAGAGAAAAGGAGACTTTTTATTAGGTAAAAATTCTAATGTATATTTCACGTAATCATCGAATCATCGGCTCTGAAGAGGACAAAAACGAAACGTTAGCTAAATAAACATTTTTATCAACTTTGTATTAGCTTAATAATCTAAGGAAGTAAAAATTCTGAACAGAATTTTTTTAAGTGGTGTACATCCATTGCTTCCGTTTTCTTTACTGGTATTATAACATGATGGCATAGATCATATTGGGTGGACCCCAGCATTTTCCGTATCCGATTCGTTTTCTCGAATCCATCGTCCGCGAAGGTCTTCGAACTTTTTGCTTCTGGGTTCGGCTGCTGTTTGAGATTTTTTTGTCATCGCCACGAATGTAGTTGAATACTCGTTGAACTGGCTCTCTCTGGAATCCTAGTATAACTGTGCAAGAACGCTCCCGAAACGCGCTTAGAGTGCGAAAACAACGTTAAAGTTTTTTTGGTTTGTCCGAGTCGTTGGGCGTAGTTTAACATTATATTGTTATCGGAAAACAGGCATTTTCGAAATATTTTGGTAGTGTCAGGAAACGAGTTTATCACATTCGAAGTCGTCGCACCTTATCACATCAGTGATGATATCGCGACTAGTTGAAAACATGCTGTCATTTTCCATATTGAGATTAGTTTTCGACCAGTAAAACCACAGAAAGAAATGCTCCCTAGGTCGAAGCAATATTTCCTTACTGGGATAGGTTTTCTATGTTCTCACTGTTGATCTTTATTCCTTAGGAATTAGCTAGTGAATTGCTATTACAATACAATTGAAGGGCCTAATGTGTTAAAAATTCATTTACTTTTGATGTGAGCTAGGTCAATGTGAGTCAGGTTTGAGTCAGTTTTGAAAAACCAGAAAATCATGTGAAAACAATAAGCTTTCTTCTCTAAGCTTTTTAACATATGTTTCAAACCACATGAATGTAGTGCTATTGTATAACTGGTAGAAGAATTTGTTTAGAAAAAGAAAAGAGGAAAGAAGAAAACGCGGTTGAAAATGATTCTGAAGAGTTTATGAATCCATAAATATCCGTGTAACTGTAAGGACTTAGAAATACTTAACGAATAAACGTGATAGGGATAGAAATTAAGGTTGAAAAGTAGTTAGTCTACGATCTAAAACCATGCTGCATAATAAAGAGACCTTAAATCAATAATTGATTACTAATGAGAGCCGGTTTCTGTTGAGAAAGATTTTGCACCATTCAAATTGCACCAATATTCAGCACTGCACCATCATTGCACCAATGAATGCACAACACCAGCACTCGCACACTTTTATGTCAGACTTGGCACAATAGTCTTTTTTCAAATAAATCTTGTTCCTCTGTTTGGTTCCACTAATAAAAATATTTATTTAAGTGTTACTCTCTAAACCTGTCCATGATTTTACTGTATTTCTTGCTGGGTGTAATGGGATAGAATGTAGTAATCTTTAAACTAGACCTTTTTTGTCACTTATTTTAAAAAGCGACCTATTTTTCTTATTCCCAACCATTCACTTAATCATAAATTTCTAACTTACTATATTCTCCACAAAAATACAAAATAAGGTGAGGTCTTCTTTGTCATTCCTCTGGTTGAACTACGGTCTTTTACTTTATATATGGATCCTAGTAAATTTTAGAGTCGTACTCATTCCTCTGGTTATACGACTCCTCAACTGAACGCATATTACCGAACTCAGAACGAACACTCGTCTCACTTGATGGTACTCTCTACTTTTCCTACGTGACCAAGAATGATGAAACAAGGTAAAGCTGATAGATCGGTGCATTAATAGGTTCTGCAACTGAAATCGGCATATACTATATGGCGTTAGAAAACGTAGCTGTTTTCAATAACTAGATGGGAAGGTTGTTGAATATCAGAAAACTCATAACTTTAGTTATGGGACTATAATCAGTTGTGGTGCTGGATTTCCTGGTAGTGTTTTGACAACAGAAAGCTCTACAAATTATTAGAAAGATACTGTAGTGAAGTTCCTTCTCAGTGTTTTCCAACAATGTGCCAACAAGTGACGACACAATTCCGATATTCGTATTCTGGTGTGTCGTACCTGCAAACGTAATTTGTCGAACTTTCAGCATTAATTCTACACCATCCTCTAGATTTCCATAATATAGCACTTCTAACTTACTCTCTCCAGGAATAAAATCTGAATCCATTGATTTCTAATTATTATAAACTAGGTGAAAGGGGGAAAATTTGACAAATTCGACTAGAATGTTTAAAATGGAAGAGCATTCTCGTTTTTCTTTCGAACATTTCAAGCATTCTGTGGTAGATTTTCAACGTCTTTTTTTACCGTTTTGGGCAGAGATCCAAGTAAGATATCCTTTTAGTCTAAGCACGCTTAGCGTAATCTGCGATTGGAAAGACTAGAGCTTCTTGCTTTCATATTTGTCATTTTTTTCTACTAACAATAGCGATATTTTCCGCATTCTCTCATGAAGTGACGTCATAGCACCTGACACAAATGAGCACGGTATTGGTGCGATACTAGATTCTATTTATATCATTGCCAGCCGAAGGATCAGCCTCCGATGACAGAAAAGACGTTCAAATAAAAATCGGAGCCATAATTGCGAAGCGTGGATAGTTGTAGGGGACTTTTAAAAACATGTCAATATTACTGCGGTATTCCTTTTCTAAGAGGATAAATATGTTGCAGATGAAGTATTTTTTAAAAAGTATTTTGTTCTAGAGGCAGGTTTTTTTCCTTTATGGAATTTTTCATGCTCAAATTCAGCGCATGTAGAAGTGTTTTAGCTACGCCTGCTCGCTCTCATTGCCCTACACCCAGTCTGGCCACTATGGACCATTTTTTCGGCTTCACGTTCCAGTCTCGCAGACGACGTTCGCTCCCAGACTTGACACCACGCAACCACAAATTTTTCCTGAATCGCCTTCTGTCGGATCTACTATCTACCTAGAGTGCTTTGCTTATGGAAAGTAAGTTTTTCTTCTTGTTTTTGACTAGCGTGTAAAAAAAACTTCTAACTCTCGATGTCATTATCAACAGCGAGAAGTGTGATGTTTTTCGTGTCCTTCGAACAAACGGGGCCCACAAGGCAGAAGCGAGAAGTGGAGAAATTACTGGTAATCGATGTGATAAAGGATAAAGCGTCCGGTGTTTACCAATCCCTTTGGAATGCACTATACCTTAGATTCTATTCGTAGCATCATAGATGTGAATGGTTGCATAGTAGGGCCATATAATAACTTGTAGTACAATGCCAATGTGTTAACTTGTGTTTTTACCTTTTGAGATATGACTGGTACTAATTCGCCGATCTCGAAAGAATGGAAGGTTGGTTAGCACGGGCGCCGGATCGAACCAATAAGCATGTTTGTATGCAGAGCAAAACTAACCACAGCGCTTCTCGCGCCCTATAAAGCATAAAAGGATAAAGCTCTCGGCGTTGATCAATCCCTGAGGGATGCGCTATGCATTCGACTTCATTAAGTATCGTTGGAGGTGATTGAATGCATATCTGTCCTTTACAATGACTCGTGGTGGCCTACCGAAGTATCGAGCCAATGCAGCTAGCCTCCCAGATAAGTCGTCTGGTACCAATTTGCCGACCACGTATGGATGGAAGGCTTGGTGGAGCATGGGATTGATGATCGATTCCACGTGTGTGTGCAGTGGCGCCTCCAACCACTGTGCAACACGTGCTCCTTCATGCGCCCTATCCTAACAATAAATTGAGTGAATTTATCTTTTAATCATTATTCCTATCATAAAATCACCAGACAACACATGTATCACACTGTGTAGGCTTCGGCATTTCTTGCGTTCATTTCGTTTCCTCGCACCCGTCATTCACGAAGGTCTTCGAAATTTTCGCGCCTAGGTTCGGCAGCACGTTAAGGATTTTTCATTTGCTTTAAAAGTTTCGTTAAAGCCGGTCCAGTTGAATCTTCCTAGAATCCTGGGATAGCAGAGCTAGTGCGTTCCCGGTATACAAGACGTAGTGAGCTTGTATCGGACAAGTTTGGTACAATATTCCCACCTCGGAGGGTTGAGGAGCTTTGGGAGTACGGGGCGACGTCGGATCGGCACCTGAGTAGCTTAGGCTGTCCGCGTATTACATGACATCGTTACTCGATCCCGAAGTTGTATTTCTGATCACAATTCATTACAATAGAATGCAAGAAAAAATAATAAATTCTCGAAACGAATATGATGTACTTCAGCCGTCATCTGAGAAAGCATACATAGTTTTCAGTCCTGTTCCAACCTATAAGTGGAGTCGTGTTGATGGAAAAACTCTGAATAAGATATCTCTGTTGATGCATCATGGCCGAGTACTACGAATAGATTCCGTTGAATTGAGCGATATA
Organism: Angiostrongylus costaricensis; assembly: GCA_900624975.1. NCBI lineage: Eukaryota > Metazoa > Nematoda > Chromadorea > Rhabditida > Metastrongylidae > Angiostrongylus > Angiostrongylus costaricensis. The sequence continues at coordinate 24,957 of UYYA01004583.1, read as the reverse complement.
GGACGATACAGGTGTTCAGCTGCAAATTCACTTGGAGTAGCAGCTAAGGAAGTCACGCTCACTCTTAGATGTACGTTCTCTCAGTTTTAAATGTTTGAACAATTTTAATTTTGACAAAGAAAGAGTATTGTGGCTTAAATTCTGCTGATAAGGTCACCAAACTCAGGAAGACATGCGGTAACTAGCCTGCGCATGGAAAAATGGGTCTCAAAAATCAATATTCATCTTTACCATTGATGAGATTGTCAGCATTTGTAGCATCGGCAAACTCTTCTCCAACTATTCATTTGACACATCTGATTAAAAATGCAATTTCTTCGATTCTTCGACCGATCTGGCTGGATCCATAAGCTCTTCAAGTTGTAGACCTGGCCTGATCGAGAACATCAAATACATTTTTCATATATTTGAGCAGTTTTTTTTGAAGTAAAATCGCATGTTACATTTTTACAGCAGAGCTGAGTGATCCCAAATGATATAGTGATAGGATGACTAGATGGGGACGTCGGTGATCAATAAACGATAATAGCAAGATCAACTTATCAGTTTTTAGCTGCTCCCACTATTGTTATTCCGTTGTCCGACCGGCATGTGGCCACCGATTCGGACTTGATTCTTGAATGTCCTTTGTCGACAACAGATCAACACTCATCTATTGAATGGTTCAAGGTCAGTACCACTTGTATGTCACCATCGTTTTCTTCTCAGCGAATCAGAAACAGGTTCCTCTTTTTAACTCTAAGAAGTTCGTCTAATTAATTATTTCATTCTATACTGTTCTTCTGATTTAAGTTTATTCTTTCACTACCTAGGTTCAATAGAACCGAAGGGATTTAGTTACGAAGAAAGAAATTTGAGAAAAACGACTCGACTTCTGATTGAATATTCAGATTATACAACCACAGTGATGCTGAGATATTTGCAAAATTCAGACTCAGGTCAGATTCCCGCTTACTCTTTCCGAGTGCTCACTTGTTACCTATTACAAACTGGCTGCGAGAACGATAAACCAGAGGCCTCAGTGGTGCAGTGGGTAAAACGTGAGACCTCAGAAAGAGTAATGGCAGGTTGGAAGCCCCAGCGAGGTTCCTAGATTTGCTCATATCCCAGCATCCTTGTGGTCGTATTTTTCATAATACCCTCCTATGAAAAAATAAGAGACAGTAAATAAAGGTTGGAAATTATTTAGGCCCCAATTTTTTTGACGATTTAAATTAGTTTAACCTTCTTTGCGATATAACCTTCTCTGTTTATATCTTTGGGATTTCCTTTGAAATTTCTATAATGCACTGAATTCCAAGCAATGATGAAAATGAGGAAATAGAGATCTATTAGCCACAATGATGCTGAAATATTTGCAAAACTCCGGACCACAGGTGTCTACTATAAAGAACGAACGCGCTATTACCCTTTCCGAGGCCCTTCGTTTCGTCTGTCTCCCAGCTAGTTTTCTATCGATTAGTGCCATCAGCAGTCAGCCGTCAACGGGATTGATCCGGAGTGCCCAAATCGGCAATGAACCCAGTTAAGCTTAGGTTGTAATCGAAATCACAATGCGGAAAATTGCAATAAGCAGTAAATAAAAAGTTGACATAGAGATCTACCATTTTTATAGGATGGTAAGCCAATCGTTCCAATTCTGATGCCTTCTGAACGAAGAAAGCGTTTTCATGTTGATCACAATAGGTGAGCACCTTTTATTATTTTTTTTATTTCAATCGATCTGTCTTCGCGTCAACTGTGCGGATCCCAGCACTTCTCGCGTTCATTGGTTTTCTCGCATTCAATATCCACGAAGGTCTTCCAACTTTACGTGTGGCTTCGGTTGCTGCTTGAGGATTTTCATTTCACCTTGAATGTCGTAGAATGCTGGTTGAGCAATTCTCCCTAGAGTCCTTAGATAGCCGGGCTGTAGCGTTCCCAGCTGGGTTGCACAGAGTGGTTTTTTCCCAGACAAGTCCGGTGCCAATTCTCCGACCCCGGAAGGAGGAGAGGCTTGGTTGGCACGGAGCGGAATCGAACTAGCACCTTATTGGTGATGGCGGACATCACTACCACTGTGCAATCTGCCCCAACCTTTTAGTTAAGCTTCCACAAATTACTCTTCCCTTGAAATATTTTATTGAAAGACCAAGCTTCGTTTAGTTTTCGTTAACATTCACTCCACATTATTGGGAAGTTTTTACTCTTCTTTCAAGCATTAAATTTTTCGAATTCAGGCTCGTTGTAAATTCGACTTCCACATCCGACTCTGGAGTTTATCAGTGCATAGTGAGTAACGAGGTGGGCGTGGCATCATCGTCGGCCTACGTACTCGTCCGGGACTCGGCGCCAATTTTCCTACGTCAATCCATGCCGCGAAAAATCTTCGCAGTTAATGGAAGTTTATTGGTAAGTGTTGGACAAATTTAACACGAAATGGAGTGAAAAATGAATGTTCATCAAACGCAGTGTTGAAGTCTGACGGTGGAGGCAATGGATGCAGTAACCACCATGAAAAGATAACTATTGATTTTTACCACCATTTGAGAACAACTTACCCACTAAAATATTACTAAAACAGTGGTAAAGGTAATAAAGCGGTAGAACCCGTTTCGGTATCAGAGGTGTTTTATTTTCAATCACTTATTTTAATCAAGTGATTAACTACCTTGTCTACTGATTTTCTTCACCAGAACGCTTTAGTAAAGCCATCGACATCTTGTTGCACTGGTAAGATAATATAATTTGATATAAAAGCTTTAAAGTGTTAGAAAAACGAGTTGTTTTTCTTTAGTCGATTCCTTGCTTCTATCACGCCTCTCCCAGAGGACATAGTCGGTGGGCGGACGCAGGTGGGGCTAAATTGCCGCATAAGGGACGAGTTCGTGATCGACACGGTGTGCTTATCATCGAGAACGTATTACATGGTAAACACATTTAAACTTAGTCAGCATGATCAAGTGTTTCAATTTCTGAGAGCATTTCTTCTTAATAACTTCTTAAGATTGAGAGAAATTTGTTTTTTTGTCCTGTTAAGATGATGCTGGGTATTTCTTTTGTACTGCACATAATCGACTCGGCAAAGCGCATTCGCAAGTCGAATTGATTGTTTTAGGTAAGTGACGTTAAGGAAGAGTCTGTCAAACCGTGCTCATTGCTGTACTCTTGATTTCTCAGATAGAGCCCAAGTGCGAGTTCAATCTGCGATTCCTCCTCAACCTGCCCAAGGCACCATAAACATATCGTGTTCGGTGGAAATCGATTGCGGACGAGTTACCGATTGTCCGGAGGCATTATTTCAGTGGACATTCGATAACCGTTCCGTGAATTTCATGCCTGGACTCCATTTTAAAACCAAAGTAGAGATTGCTCAGTATTTATCATTTTGTCTCTCATTTTAGTGGTAATATTGCGCTAATCTCTCTAGTTTTGCAGTTTCGTGAACAAACTTATCAATCTGCAAGAGGAAGACAACTCTTACAGAAAGTGGATATCCAGGTAGTTTCGGCGAGTTTAATCACTATTCAGTAGTTAATCAATTTCAATGCTGCATTGTGGCTGTAATTTTTCTATAAAAGTCGGATGAATAATGGTTGATGCAGTGTTTTAAGAAAAAACAATGTAATATTGTCAGATCATGGACGGAGATCCTACGACTCCTATGATGGTTGAAATAAGTATGTTAAGCCCATTTAGATCTCAACACGAACGAAAGCTGACCAACCACAAAGGGTAGCGTGTTATTCGCTCTATGGTGAAGATAGTATAGATCTACCATATCGTCCATTCTTACCAGCTCCATTGGCGTTGAAAGTCGAACAAGACCAACAGACAGTTCGCTTGATGTGGAGACGATCCATCAACGCCCACAGGGACACAAGAAATCATGCTGTCAGTGGAGAGGTGAGAAATGAAGAGGAGAAGACACTACTCCTTTACCGCCTCGGAACAGCAGAACTTCAGGTTTTTTGTCACGTAAAGGCAAGTAAAAACTCAGTATAGGGAATAGACTATTATGGTCACTCTTATTTCTGTTCTTGTGTCCAGTAGAAAAAATGAGTGAGAATTTGTACGGTATAGTGACTAGCGTGAGGTTTGAGGAGAGGAAGAGGGATGAGGCAAATATTTTAAAAGACTTGAGATAAATTGGAAAAATAAGCTGTAGTTTATTTTTCACAAACGAACTTTCTGGCAGATTCTCCAATTCTGAAACCACCTAAATTTTGCACTACAGACGTCGGGCGTCGGACCTTTGACTACTTGCTTGGCAAATGTACTGCATTGCTCACTGCTTATAGTCCGTTCACTTAGCTACTGAAGATTTATTTATTTATATGATCGTATAAACCGATCTTGTTGTGCCAATGCGAGGGTGGTATAGGTCTTCGTTGTCGTTGTCGTTCTTATTGTCGTTGCTGTCAGTGTTGTTGGTCTATGGCTGACGTTTCGGTGAATTTGCCTTCAGAGCCGTGCTGTTACAAGTGGGACTCCAGACGGTTCCAAGGAAGGTGAAATCGCCGAAACGTCAGCCTTCGACCAATAATACTAACAATACCAACCTCACATCAGCTTAACAAAACCGATTTATAAGATCACATAAATAAGTATATCAACTATCTATGACGAGGTTTATAAAAAGGCTGTCTTCTAAACAACTGAAGATTATCTAACATCCGAAGTATGGTTTTTTCTAAAGCTGAAGTTGGCTGAAAATCGGTTCAACTTAATAAATCACTACTATATACGAAATTGAGCAGAAAACCAAACGGGTTTGATTGAGAATACTCCTTATCATCGTTGTCATCGTTATTATTATCGGCACTATTATTAGTTTTCTGTAATGCTGAGATATTTGCAAAATTCCGGACCGCGGGTGCCTGCTGTGGGGAACGAACGCGCTATTGCCCTTTCCGGGGAGTAACGCGTTCACCATTTTTTAATTTTTCTTTTGTTCAAAAGAATAGGCAGGAAATAAAAAGGTTAAGATTGTGACTATAACTATAGCCTCAGCTTAACTGGGTTCAATGCCTATTTGGGCCCCTGAGATCAATCTCGTTGACGGATAATTTCTGATGGCAAGTGATCGATGGAACTACCTGGCGAAACGAAGGACTGGTGGTGAACGCGTTACTCCCTTACTCCCCGGAAAGGACAGTATCGCGTTCGTTCTCCACAGCACACACCTGCCGCTCGGAGTTTTGCAAATGTTTCAGCATTACGAAAGTTATATTTCGCAGCATACTCTGGCGTTAAAAAGAATAGGCAGTAAATAAAAAGTTAAAACTGTCATTAGTGTTGTTACTGGTAGTAGTAGTAGTATGAATAGTTACTTGGATACTTGAAAACTTAGACTGCTCGTCCTCAGTGGTTGTGCATGCCCCAGCATAATTTTCACTTTTCGAGGTTTTGCTGCTCCAGCTGTTGTGTTTCCCTGGATCCCGAGGTCAGCCTAGCCAAAGTCTGCTGTAGGTCGTCAACACCACTGGCACTCAGAGCTTTTTTGGATCAGAGGGAGATTTGCCACCATGAGACTTTGACACCAGGATGGTGGCTTCTGGTTTACTCTTAGCTAGCTTTCCTGATAGAAAAACCGGACTCCTCAGCTTTGGAGACCCTACCGAGGGGATGAATATTTCCACTGCACATCGTAGTCCGACACCCACGAGCTCCCCTTAGCCGCGGTAAGGCGGTAAACCGTTTGTAGGAGTATCAACAGTTAATACGGTTAACGCGGCAATTAGAACAATATGATTCGACTCAACCAATTTTTGAGCCGGTATTTTTGTTTGATTTTAATCATACGATATGATTCTTTTAAAACGATCTTCATCTAACCTCGGCAATGATAGGATGTATATGTTTTAGAGAAAAAATTTATCGTTCACGCAATCGCTCTCTACTTAGAGAAGGAAACATATCGTATGAAAGTCTTGCATCTAGGAAAAAACAACAGTGGTTTCATGATAACAATAGCATAATAACCACAATAATGCTGAGATATTTTTAAAACTTGGACCCCAGGCTAGATTCGAATACACGATTACCCATTCCAGGGACTCGCGTGTTACTCATTGTACTAACGCCTCTAATAATATAATGGCAGCAGTCGGTAGTCATGTAGCCAACGTTACTTCTTGAACTCAGTTAATACTTGGAACGCAAGATATTTTGCTTATCAGACGGATTTTGTTGGTGGATATCTGGTGGAATTACGAACGAAAGAAGATCGTCAATGGCGAGCAGTTCCTCGTCGAGTAGTGGCGGAAAGCGAATCACACAGCATCACACTCAACGACCTTGTCCCCAACACTCTATACCAGGTGTTTTTTTTATTCCTGAATAGTTTTTTGCGCTATTTATGTACCTTTCTCAATGTTTTTCTTCTCAAATGATGGTGTTGCTTAATGTTAATCCTAAACCACTGCGCAATATTGTTTTGCCGTATTTCGTTTGTGGGAGTACGCGCGGTATTTCTTGCCATGATTTACCATCTTCTAACGACTTGGTAAGATGTGCATAAGTTTCAAACTGCAGTATTTAAATAAATAACGCTTCTTGGCTTAGGGGAGTGACGACATCTCACTCGAATTAGCTATCGAACGAATGTAGAAAGTCCGGCAAAAAAATATGTAGCTGATAAGTAAATGACTTATATAGGACTCCTGCCGTCTGATGTGCTTTCCAAATATGAGTCATGTATTTCTTGGCGGCATCAATGGGTTAAGAATGATGAAATATGTTTCAGCAAGCCTTCGGTGATTTTCTCAACAAAAGGATCTGTTGAGAACACCGACGTCGATCAAGAAGATTCCTTTTTTCGATAAAGAATTTATTAAAGTTTTAGTTAGGCTTTGCTAGACATGATCTTTCTGTGTCATTAGACAGGTTTATTTCGTTCGTTTTTCTTATAGGAAATAATGCTTCATTGCCTTTATTTATTGTAAAGATAAAAAATTCGTTTTCAGTTCCGTGTGCGAACAGTTGATGCATTTACGATGGGAGAACCATCATCACCGTCGCCATGGGTCAAGACCCCACCGGCTGCTCCTTCGGAGACAATCGACGGTCTTCGATGGAGATCACTCGACAACAGCACAATATTTGTCGAGTGGAACCCGGTGGAGGCGGTTGGAGCCCACTTTCAAATTACAAATAGAATATTACATGTTATTTCATGTTACACGCTTGAATTCTTCTTTAAGGTACATCACTCTGGTGATCATCTACGGTATCGCCTGTCGTGGTCAGTCGACGACGCTTATCTGACTGACGATCCTGAAAATAATGGACGGAAATTTTTTGTGTACCACATTGGTAATTGTTAAAATCAGTTTGTTTATTGTGGTGAAAGCACAAGTATCTACGTGGACTTTTGAATAAAGTATTGGACCACTTGAAGGGATTTCTTGAGGACTATTCGAAAACAAGGTAGTGGATAACGTATTCATTACAGAAACGAAATCACCACAAGCAATATTGAAGCTGAACAACTCCAAAGAATGTCGCATGTTGGTGTTCTCCGTTAGACCGATAAATGACCAAGGTGCCGGATTGATCAGCACCGACACGGTTGCGTATGTGCATCGTAATGGTTTGTTCTCACTAAACATTACTGAATACTTTGAAAGAAAAACTTTCGCTAAGGCACGAATCTAAGCCGTTTTTGTAACAATTTCCATGAATAATTGTAAATATAAGTGGTTAGATAATGGATAAAGGATAAAGCTCTCAGCGTTGATTTGATCAATGCCTGAGAGGTGCATCATGCATTCGACTTCATTAAGCATCGTTTGGAGGTGATCGAATGAACGTAATGACTTTTTACAATGACTCGCGGTGGCCTACCGATGCAGTGAACCAGTGCTGCTATCCTCGCAGACAAGTCTGCTACTTGGTGGACCATGGGCGAGGAGATCTATTTCACGTGTATGTTGCAGTGCGCCTACGACCACAGCGCCAAATAGTTGGGTGTGAAGTATCTCATAACTCCATCCCTTTTTGTAATCTGTAGGTTTTGATACCATAAGAGCACACAGGCTGGCTCTATCGCACACAGAAGTTGAGTTCTAAAAGGAGAATGTGAAAAAATTTTCCTACTGCATATTCCCTTTGTAAATTTTGATCATTACTGCAAATGACTTCAATGTGTATCCTCGATTAGTGAGAAGGAAACACTTTTGAATACCATTTGCTTAGAGTATTTCACTGGTGGATAAAGCCTTAATTTAACTTAGTTCAACTTTTACTGAATGCTGTCTAAAGTTGAAATTCCAGTGCTTTCTACAGGAAAGCCTTTACAAGTTTCAACCACTAAGGGGAAAAGGAGCTGCTGACATTTTGTTGTCGACGGTTCAATCTTTTACCCCCTAGCTTTAATAGAACCATCTACTTGTATATCGAGATCTTTTAGTATCTGAATACGAAATGATCGTTGCTGGGTAGTTCGGTGTCATACGTTGTTCTGTGTGGCGCAGTGGTCTGAGGCGCTTTGCAGTACACATGGAATCGATCCTCGCACCCAAGGCTCACCAAGCTCCCCATCCCTCCGGGATCGGCAGATTGGTAGCAGCAGACTTGTCTGAGACAATAGAAGCACTGGCTTGATATATCGGTAGGCCACCGCGAGTCATTGTAAAGGCCAGATATGCATCCATTCGTCTCCAGCGATACTTTATGAAGTAGCGCGTCCCCCTGGGATCAACGCCGAGAGCTTTATCTTTTTTATATGTTGTTCTACAGGCATGGTCTAAACGATCTTAACATATCGTTAGGAAAGCTTGAGGAAAACAGCAACTAGATAGCCTAGAACCACGGATTTCCTAAATGTTCTTCATCTCTAAGTGTTATTGCGGCATTTCTCCTCACCTGCGTTGTAAATCACTCTTAAATCTCCTATTGTCATTTTTGATAGCAATTATAAAATTGTTTAATCGTTTCCCGAAAGACCGTGCGCTTTGATTTGAGTTACTAAGAGAGTATTATAGTTAAGCAAAAACCAAAATCATTATAGTAACAAGTATTAATACCATATTGGCAAAGACCGAACGGAGAATAATTACTTTCTTAGACGAGGTTTTGCAAAAATCTCCCGTCTTTCCTCGAATATATAAATAAATTGAAGGCAAATTAGCTGATTCTGCTACCATATGAGTTGATTCCTCCCAACGGTTCACCACCTCATTGTGGCTGGGAGGTGTTCCTAGGTGTCGGACTGCGATCAACAGCGGAAGATTCTTCCCTAAGCGGGGTCTCCCAAACTGAGAAACAGTCCGGCGTTTCCATCAGCAATTTCAGTTATGAGTAAAGCAATACCAAGATCCACCACCATCCTGGTATCAAACTAGTTGCATGGTGACAAATCTCCCACTGATCCATAAGGACGACTGCCTGTGGTGGTGACGACCTGGGCCAGACTTTGGTCAAACTGTTCTGGGGCTCCAGAGAACCACAATGGCTAACCCAGCAAAACTCCTGTAAATAGAAAATATGCTGGGACTTGCACAACCAGTGAGCATGGGCCGTCCAAGTAAGTATTCAAGTATGAGTTGAGTGGGTCTCACTCAATAGTTTCTGTAGTTTGGATATTTTTGGACGTTTTAACTAAATATTTTCTAGATTTTAGATATACATTCAATTGCAGCTAACAATATATCCAATTCCAAAGAGTGAAAAATTTTTCGTAGGACTCTTTTTTTGAAGATAGTGTATAACGCTATGGTTTCTTTATGGTATACAAAAAAACCTGTGCAATAAACAACGGCAGCATTTGTATGAAATGCTGAGATATTTGCAAAACTCCGGACCGCAGGTGTATGCAGTGGGGAACGAACACGCGCTGTTGTCTCTACCGGGGAGCAGCGCACATCACCACCACACCATCCGGGTCCTTCGTCTTGCCTGTCTCTCAGCTAGTTCTATCGATCTTTTTTGCCATCAGCAATAACATTATCTATTCGGTAACAAAAAAAACGGTAACATTATCTATTCTTTCTTTGATAAGCTTACACGAGCTCGATAACATTCTTTATTTTCGGCTGACGTTTCGACGGTTTCGTCCGCATCAGAGCTGATGATCCGAGCCGATGCTCTACAGTTGTCCGTGTTCTCGAGGTGGCGTCTTATGTGGACCATCGACTCGGATCATTAGCTCTGATGAAGACAACACCGTCGAAACGTTAGCCGAAAATAAAGAATGTTATCAACCTCGTGTACGCTTATCAAGGAAAGAATGCATACTGATCAGGTTATACCGAGGTTAAAGAAAAGCCGGTTTTGAAGTGGTAACGTTTATTAGTAGTCAATCCTGAGGTAAATAAATTCTTTGTAGGTGAACCACGATATCTCTCGTTTACGAACGTCAGTGCATTGAATTCAACGCATGTGTCATTTTCATGGGAATGGCAGAATAAGAACGAATGCGGAAAAGCTCATGCTGTCCAGGTCCGAATCACTCTGCCCCTAGAATTTTCACTGAATAAAACCTGAAAAAGATTCACCCTTGTGTTCTAACAAATTTTTATTGTTTTTTTTTGCAAAATTTTAATTTTTTAATATTCGTGTTCTTATTTCCTCCAATGCTTGTACTTTTTTGTTTTGGGATGAAAAAAAAAACTGAGATAGGTTTATATTCTTCACTGATGAGCGCTCATTAAGAAGGAAATAGAAAACGTTTTTCTGAATGTATTCGAATATTTCTATGGACAATATTTCACCGCTTATTGCGTGTCGCGCAAGTAAAGGAAGGGATCCGAAGCTCCGACCTACGCCAACGATCAAAAGTGAAAGACGCGTTCTGTACGCCAAGCAGCATGAATCACAACCGATGGACAAGGGCCGTTAGTGACTGGATTCCTCGGGTTGTTAAACGCACTGCAGGAAGACGGCCGACTCGATGGTTAGAGTTCTTCACGAAGAGTCTAGAGGAAATATATGATGCTCGACGAGTCCCTAGAGCGAGCGGAACATCCCTCAGGGGTTGATCAACGCCGAGAGCTTTTTCTAGAGCTTTTATTGCATTAGCGTACATTTGGATCACACTTTCACTGCGGTTTTTTTTGCAATAATTTGTAAAATTACCAATACTTGATACTTGATACTTGAATGGCCCGTCCTCAATGGTTGTGCGGCCTCCAGTATAATTTCCACTTCTTGGAGATTTGCTAGTTAAGCCATTATGGCTTCCTGGAGTCCCGAGGTCAGTGTGATCAAAGTCTGCAACAGGTCTACACCACCATGTGCAGTCGCAGCCCTTGTGGATCAGAGGGAGATTTACCACCATGCGACTTTGATACCAGGGCAGTGGTGGATCCTAGCATTGGTTTACGCTCAGCTAGGCTTCCTGATGGAAACGACGGACTTATTGTCAGCTTGGGAGACCCTGCCAAGGGATGAATGCCCCGTTCTACATCGCAGTCCGACACCCAGGAACTCCTCGAAGCCACGATAAAGCAGTAAACCGTTGGGAGGAAATCATTCCAATAATCATTCCAAATCCAATAATTGTGTATTTATTGGAATGACTACTTAATTGGGAAAAATGAAATGATCCCAAACAAGCGTTTAGAGGCTTGATGGAGCCGGTTCGGTGTCGAACCACCATTGTGCTCATACTGAGCGGTATCACCGTGATTGCGCTTGCCGCCACCCGTAGAATAGAAGTAAATAAATAAAACAAGCAAATAAATAGTGCAAATAAATATAACGATAATTTCTATGTGTCTATTTGTTGGTATTATTTTTTAATATTGTTTAGTGTTTTAATTTTATGAAAGGACATATGAGGAAAAAATTGTTCTGCGCCAAATTTTCAACGTTACAGCTCTCTTGTTCATCACCTGATCACGAGACTCAACTTGTCACCGTCTCGGGCGAGTTTTCCGATTGGATTCTGGGTGGCCTTGATGCGAACACCAAGTATGAGTGTCTGCTGAAGCCAATGGATAATGAGGTATGTAACTGAACAGCTGAAATAACCTATCCTCTAAGCCTGGAAAGGACATTCCGCAATGGGTATAAAACCACTTGAATCAAACGGACTTTCCTTTGTTGTTTTGGTTTAGATAATGTTTCTCGATGTTTTTCGAAGCACTTTCCAAAGAACTTATTGATTTTTCTTTTCGAATTTGAATCTTCAGGGAAAGTATGGTGCTACCAGTAAAGTTCTAGAGATTATCACAAAGCAAAAACCACCATCGGAAGCGCCTATTATCAATAAGCTCTCACTTAAAACAGTGGTGAGCGTGATGCTTTCAGTGTTCTTCTTATTTCTGTCTACACAATAAGAATTTGTTTCTAAATGATTTCCGTACGATGTTTGTAATTGCAGGAGAATGACGACGTCGGTTATACTACAATAATCGAATGGTCGGCGATAGAGTTTCCACATACGAACTTAACTGACGATACTATGGGATATAAAGTAAGATTTCCTCATTTCTGGTTTTTTTTAACGTAGTGGTTAGTGATTCGATGTATCAGGAGACAAGGTCCCGGTTCAACCACCTCTTAATCCATATGGAAACACGGTAACTCGGCTATCTCCAAGACTGTGTGGTGAATTGACACCACCAGCGTTCTGTGACATCCATAAGGAAGTCTAAATCTTTAAACAGCAATCGAAACAAAGTGCGAAGTGTTCGAAGACCTCTGTAGACGATGAGTGCAGGGAAAGCTGATCGAATGCAAGAAATGCCGGGATCAGCACAAAAGATCCACTAACGGAAGAACTGATTTAAACAATATCGATCATGGCGACTGAAGGAATTAACTGGGTCTAGTTTACCTGAACCAAAGACAAAACGAGAAATGTTTCTGGTTAAAAAGTTGATTTAAATATAAACTAACTACCTACTGCATTGACATTGTCCAGTTCTATAATGGTTAGTTTTCAGATTTTTGTATACGTTTCGGAAACTGCTTCTGAAGCAGTAAAACTGACGATGCCTGTCTCAAAGCTACCGAATCCCGATCGACCAAGCGCTCGACTGGACGGTCTTAGGCTTATGTACATGTATACTATTCAAGTAAGCTAATTTCTATTTATTAAAGTAATATTCTTTATACCACAATGATGCTCAGATATTTACAAAACTCCGGACAGCAGTTGTCCGCGGTGAGGAACGAACGCGCTGTTACCTTTCCCGGGGGCTAGCGCGGTCTTACGTTCCGCCTGTGTCTCAGTTTGTTCTATCGATCAGTGCCATCACCAATCACCCGTCAACGGGCGAAATGAAGGACCCGCATGGTGTGGTCGTGAAGGCGCTAGCCCCCGGAAAGGGTTATATTTCATTCCCCACCGCATATATCTGCGGTCCGGAGTTGTGCAAATATCCATCATTGTGTTTGTTTCACACGTAATACCTTACCATGAAAAATTGTAATAGGCAGTAAATAAAACGTTAACATTGTAGTATGCTTTAAAGTTGTTGAAGAGGTGTTTAACACAACTAGGGCCGCTCACATGAAGTCATTTGTAGCTCATGTAGAACAAATTAGAGGAGGAAACTTGTTTAAAAGTGGTTTTTTTTAATGTAAACTATTGTACGTTAAGAACAGTTTAACTTCGAACAACATCTATCTTGGGTAGGCTATCTAATGAATACGAAAGCCATAGCAAAAAGTAAAGTTATGATAAAGAGAAATAGCTCAAAGAATGAGTCACATGTGAATCATAAGAACATAAGTGTGTTAAAAGATTTTGACATCGACTTTAGATCCCGTCCACCGGTTTGCTGATGGCACTGGTAGATAGGAAACTAGCAAAGAGAAAGGCGAAACGAAGGACACGTATGGTGTGGGGGTGAACGCGTTAGCCCCCGAAAATGTAAAAGCGCGTTCGTTCCCCACCGAATACAGCTGCGGTCCAGAGTTTTGCAAATATCTCAGTACCATTGTGGTTGTATCACATAATACCATGCCGTGAAAAATTCTAATAGGCTTATCGTTACGTGAATTTGAAAGTGTATATGTCTCGATCCATCAGTCGTTTTCTAGGTAGCTGGATATAATTCGGGTGGCCTTGGTCCACTCAGCGCATCGCGTACGATTCGTCTTGGTACGCAGTCTTCTTTGGAAAACTCGTCCAAGTTTCCGTTTGATCTCTGCCTCCGATGGATTTCACTTCTTTCTTTAGTGACTTTTCTATCGTTATAGATTAACTATGATATGAAAGCGTTCTACAGCCGTTTTGTGCTCAATTCGGAACCAACCGTTCAAGTTGTATGGCTCGCTTTTGTTCATTCTTTATCGTGTCTTTAACTGCCATAAATGATCCATGTCTGCTAAACTACCGGTGTCACCCACAAGCACAGATTCTTTCCGCGAAAAAGTCACTTTGATTTTCATTTGATCAATTTCGTTCACGTTATATTCTGTTGATCAGGTTTGAATGAAAATTTTCATTTGTTACCAGCATTTTTGTTCTGCCTTGTTTTTGACCTTGTACATGATTTTATTACGGCCTTTATGATTTCCTTATTTGCTTACTTGGATGTTCCAGCAAAATCTTCATTTTTTCGGAGTTTTCATGGTATAGCCATTGTGGTTCCCTGGAGTCCCGAGGTCAACCAGGCGATAGTCTGCCTCAGGCCGTCACCACCACAGGCAGTCAGAGTGTTGGGACGGCTCGATTCGGTCGGAGTTTGCTGCTCGCCTTTGTGTACGCCACGCGGGACTTCTTGTAAGTAGCAAGCACAATGCTGGAAACCTCAAACTTGGGTAATTAAACCGTTTATCATAATTATACAACAATTATGGCATAACAATACAACTGCACAATTAATACAACAATGATACAAGTAATGAATAGGCGCAGCCTGATTTCTTGTGTTCAGGTTGCTGAAGAGTGAAGAGGTTGTGATATGACTTCGACCACATGAGATCGATGTGAGGAAAGGATATGGTGATTTGGGCAGCATTGCTGTGAACTGAGCTAGTCAGCCGTGGAGCCGTCTATGTACCTTTTGGGCTGGACGGAGACAGGCTACAATAGGCGGAGTCGCGTTACAGTAGGTGGAGTCAGGCTACAGTATGCGGAAGGACGGCTGCCGGAAACATTTTCACAAGCGTTGCAATCTGATAAGGCGATAGTCAAAACATAGGACTGTAACTGCAGATGTTTTTCATGAGATAACCGCCAGCGAAATGTTAGCCATGTGGTTATCGGATCAACATAAGGTCACCGGAAGCCGTATTCGAAATGTTTGACATAAGGTTATCAGATCGTCATGGAGAAAAGGTCACCGGAAAAAGTATTTGAAATGTTTGACATAAGGTTGTAATTGATTTACATAGAGAACATTCCAATATTCGTGAAGAATGTTCTCTATACAGAGCGCTTGTGGATCAAAGTGAGGTTCGCCACCATGCGACTAGTTTGGTGGATCCTGTTGTTGGTTTACTCATAGCTAGGCTTTCTGGTGGCAACCCCAGACTCCTTCTCAGCTTGGGAGAGCCTGCCAGTGGATGAATCCCCCGCTGTGCATCGCAGTCTGACACTCAGGAAAACCTCCCAGCCACGATGAGGCGGCAAACCGTTGGGAGGTTTACGATTTCCAGCAATTTAAATTATTAAATTCAAGTTGATCTTTAACGTTTCTAGGAGTCTTCTAGACAGATTAGTTAGTTTTGGATCAAGTCATTAAAAAACGTCTGAGAAGACGTGCGTAGTGACGGATACGTGTAGAATAGCGCACTGCATGTTAGTATCTAGTAGTAAGAATTCACAGTCAATCCGATTTCCATTGAAGCTAATTTGGTCTTCCTTCATCCTTATAGATGTCAACATCACTTTCCTTACTGACAAAATGGCTTCCTAAAAACAAATATGTGAATCGATCATCATGGATATTCATATTTGTGATTGTCTGGGGCAACGTATAATGGGGCAACGTAAAAAAATTTGGCATAGCAAGCACTTATCCATCTATGAAATCCTACGAATTGCTGCAGAGAGAAACATTCATATTCTTGGTGTCACTCTTTCGTGGATATTGTTTCTTAATGGAAACCAAAAACTCACAAAGGCGACTGTAATCGTAATCGCTATTGATCTGGCAAGTTCGTTTAAACAAAAGAAGGGTTCCATGTCTCAAAAGATACAATTTCCCACATTAACATGAGTTGAAGGCCAAATAGTGGTGTGAGTAGTACAATGGTAGAGCTGTCGTTCAATAAAAAGTAACCAGCTATCGTTTTACCTGACCAGGACCAACCAAGCCTCTCATCTGTTCTGGATTAGGATCCTTTGTTCAATGATCTCCTCTCCTCCCTTCCAACTCTAGTTTGCAAAGTGCATGCTTGTGGTGATGGTGTGGACGTGGAAACGCTTTACCAGAAATATTTAAGGGAGGATCGACTCGACCGGCTCTCGACGACTTTCGTGAAGAAAAACCACAGCCTTCAAGCAGTAGCCGAACCCACTTGGGAACCGAAAGACCTTTGTGGATTGTGGCTACGAAAACTTGAATTGGATGGAAGAAGTGGAATTCGCACATTCGGGTTTGGTAAAATAAACGCTAAAATGTTGCCGTGTTGAGTTGAGAAATCATTGACTAGAAGATGGATTTGTATTAGATGGAACATAAATAGAAATCCATAAATATAGATATGTAAGGCCATCGGCGTTGATCAAACCCTGAGGAATGCGTCACGCATTTGACTTCATTAAGCGCCCTTGGAGATGATCGAATGCATATTTAGTCTTTATAATGACTCGCAGTGGCCTACTGATGTATCAAGCCAGTGCTGCTATGCTCCCAGACAAGTCTGTCACCAATTTGCCGAACCCGAAGGGATGGAAAGCTTGGTGAGCCACGCGCGCGGGAATCGATCCCATGTGGGTGTCGCAGGGTCGAAGGGCTCCTCCGACCACTCCGCCACGCGCTCCCATAACCGGCATAACTCCAACTCGAACAACTAGAAGTGAACCATTTTCAAGATAGGGCTCTTCTGTTGTAACCAAAATGAATTGAATATTTAGCATATCCATTTATCTCTTATCAGTTTCTTATCAATCGACGTTGCTTGAAATACACATTCATTTCCTTGTTAACCGTACTAGCGTCTGGTCGCCATGTCAGAGCTATCGGATAAGGTTCGAAAACCGAAGTCAGAGAACATCAATCCACAAATGACAAGACTGAAGATGATGAAAAAGGTGAAAAAATCTTATCCAAGAAGGGTAGTACGTAATCACAAAAGGTAAGCAATGCTACCTCATTTTGTACCTCGTTTGATTACCATAAAATATTGCAAATATGTAAAGCATTAATTAGAGTGTAGATTTAAGCATTTCATACACCCGATTACGGTGTAGTCCAATCTTGAGTCTCGCAGATGTTGTCTACGAAATCGCTGTGCATACTATTGAATCGTCTACTTATCCATCCCGTTGATCTGATATCTTTCCAGTCATTGTGTAATCGCGTCGGAGCTGTATTTCTCTGAATGCATTACTTTTCGTTATATCTACTTATATGATCTTATAAACTGATCTTGTTGAGCTGATGCGAAGTTGGTACCAGTTTTCGTTGTCGTTGTTGTTATTGTTGTTGGACGATGGCTGACGTTTCGGCGACTTGCCTTTCTAAGAGCCGTCTGGAGTCCCACTTGTAAATGCAGCGCTCTGAGGAAGGCGAAATCCCCGAAACGTCAGCCTTCGACAAAAAACACTAACAACAACCACAACGTTGCTGAGATATTTGCAAAACTCTGGACCGCAGGTGTCTATGGTGGAGAACGAACGCGCTATTGTCCTTTCCGGGGAGTAACGCGTTCACCACCACACCATGCGGGCCCTTCGTTTCGCCTGTCTCTCAGCTATTTCTATCGATCTTTTTCGTTCGTTCTCCACCATAGACACCTGCGGTCCAGAGTTTTGCAAATATCTCAGCAACGTCGTGATTGTATTTCGCTTAGTAACCTGCCATGAAGATTATAGAAGGCAGAAAACGAAACGTTAAACATTGTGATTTTAACTACGGCCATAGCTTAACTGGGTTCTATGCCGATTTGCGCTCCCCAGATCAACCTCGCTGACGGGTGATTGCTGTGGCAAAAAGATCGATAGAAATAGCTGAGAGACAGGCGAAACGAAGGACCCGCATGGTGTGGTGGTGAACGCGTTACTCTCCGGAAAGGACAATAGCGCGTTCGTTCCCCACCATAGACACCTGCGGTCCAGAGTTTTGCAAATATCTCAGCAACGTTGTGGTTGTATTTCGCTTAGTAACCTGCCATAAAAATTATAGAAGGCAGAAAACAAAACGTTAAACTAACAACAACGACAACGACAACAACCAAAACAACAACGAAACCTTATACCAACCTTGCATGAGCTCAACAGGATCAGTTTATAAGATCATATAAATAAATATACCAACTATTCATGCCGAGATTAATAGAAAGTCGGTCTTTTGAATTATCTCTCGTTAGTTTACATAGAGCATACATTTGACGGTTATTCGAAGTTCGAAGTTTAACTTGATCCAGAAGTTCCTTTTTTGCACATCCTTATCGGAAGTACCTTCAGAGCAGTGGTCAGATGTGCCCGCTAATATATGCGTGCCCGTAAACTTAATCCCACTTCGTGCCGCTATCACTTCAGGGTCGCCGAATTTGTGCCAAACTTATCTAAAGGGATAAAACACTTTTTTGTTGGCTTCCTAATATTTTTTCATGGCAGAGTAATGTGTGAAATACAACCACAATGATGTTGAGATTTTCGCAAAATCTTGGACTCCAGGCTAGATCCGAACCTAAGATTACGCTTTCCGGTAGCTCACGTGTTACCCCTCCATCAGCGAGGTCCTTGCTTTGGCTTTTTTTCAAGTGGTTTTTTTTACCTTAGCGGTGCCAACGGCAGTGAACCGTCAACGGGAGTGATCTGAAGAGCACAAATAAGCATTGAACCCAGTTGGGCTGAACCTTCAGTCGAAATCACAATGTATAATTTTTTATTCAGTGCCTATTAATTTTCTGACGGAAGGTTACTATGTGAAGTACAGCCACAATGACGCTGAGATATTTGCGAAGAAAAATGACTTAGAGAAAAGCAAAGCAAAGGCATCTGTTGCAATGGATAACAAGTTAGCTCCTGCAAAAGGTAGTCATCGGATCGACTCCGGCTTCGGTCGGAGTTTTACAAATATCTTAGCATCGTTATAGTTGTATGAGGATAGTTCACACAATCTTCTATTGGCTTAGTTAACCATACTTTAACACATACCACCAGATGCGTTACAGCATCCGATGCATTTCCTTTTCCACGGCTTACTTTAGTAGTTCTCACGGCGGTTTTCACAGTGAATCGATGGTTTGCCCAGATGTTATGTCAGGCGGGCACTGGGGAATATTGTTCTATGCACATAATGATTTGTGGAAAACCTTTCAGAGGCGTTCTTAGTTGTTATCTATTCAAATCGCTATGATGAATTGTTGATATCGTAGGGAATTGGTAGGCATTAAAAGAACACCTGCAATAAAAGTGGTAGTAACGGTAGTAAGACTATCAACTCCTACTGTTTGAGCTAATTTGTAGTCGTTTTAGAAAAACACCGACACGTAAGAAGTTACCGCAGATATTACGAGAAAAAAGTACCGTGCAAAATAATCCGGTATGACTACTTTCCCACAAAAGTCCCGTCATCGTCTTATTTATTCTATAGCAAATGGCTTCCTCAAGTCTTCGTTGTACCACTTTAAATATCGATACTTGGATGACCACTCCTCATCGATTGTGCGGTCCCCAGCATTATCCCCATTTGTTCGGAGATTTGCTGGTTCAGCCATTGGGAGCTCCTTGGAATCTCGAGGTCAGCCTGCAGAAAGTCTGGCTCAGGTCTTCACCACCACAGGCCTTGTGGATCAGAGAGAGATTTGACAGCATGCGACTAATTTAATGCCAAGACGGTCGATGGTATTGGTTTACTCTCAGCTAATCTTCCTAACGGCAACGCTGGACTCCTTCTCAGCTTGGGAGACCCTGCTAAAGAGATGAATCCACCCGCCTTACATCGCAATCTGACACCTAGGAACACTTCTCAGCCACGATGAGGCGGTAAACCGTTGGGAGGATATTACTAAATATTGACAAATATTCTATTACTAGACTGTAATAATGCACATTGTACAAGGGCCATTGTAAATTTCAATGCTTTTTCTTAGTTTATATGGACTCTGGAATATTCTAAGCAAAAAATTGATAGTGAGCAATTTCACAGCCTATTCAGAGCTCGCTGTCGATTACAGAAAAAACTAAGAATAAAAAGCCCGTTGTTGCTGAAAGCGAACCACAGCAAGAGGAAGTTACTCCACCGGATCTCAGTTTGACGTAAGAATCAACTTTCTAAAAAAAGAAATAGGAGTACTTTTTAAATTTATGCGTAGTTTTTCTACAATCTCTGAAGATTCAACACAAGTACAGAAAGAGAGCAAATCCTGCGTAACGCGCAGTGGTCGAAGGTGCTAGGCAATAATGCCTTGCTTCCACCTCATCCTGAACCATGAAAGCCTTCTGTTTTTCTATGGCCGGCAACTTGCTACCGGGCTTCTCTGAACAAAGCTCACTCCATTTCACAAGAGCTAACGGCTTGTGTCTGTCTGAAGGCGCGGTTACGCTTTGGTACAACTATCCCAAAATTGCAAGGAGCATTACCTCGTTCAGTATTCAACGATATTTATGAGAAAAACAAATCCTTTTATTAGTAACCGACACCACAAGCAAACCTGAGAACCTTTGTCCACGACGGACTCGTGGCAACGCACTGAATGAAAGAAGTGCGAAGCTCTACATATATTGATCCGCGTCATGTAAATAAAGTACTAAATTGAATAGTAACGGACATGAATGGAAATAACTATTTAATGGTTATTTGCTAAATGGCCAATGGCGTGTAAGGCGATGCAGGTTAAGTTCTTGTATACGAAGTTTTAGTGGAGACGAAAAGTCTGCGATATGGAATGACCTTCGAGAAGACGAACTGGAAGCTCGACTAGAGAAACTAAACAAGATCCTTGGAAAAATTAAGGTGAAGCGTCAGTTTTATTAGAAAAGAAAAGACTTTACGAGATATATGAGATTGCCATGTCGGACGCCATCACTCATCAACGCAAACATTCCTATTGAAGCATGGGTTGGGTGAGACTTGCCGCATCGCCGTTTAATCTACCTATTAGGATAGGGGGCGGGAATTGGTAACTCTTACCTGGACATCTTGACATCAACGCCAGGTTTTCCAGCGATTCGAAGAACCATACTCTCCTCTAGGTGGTCGTAAATTACGTTCATGCCAGAATTTTTCTTCGGGAAAGCTACCTTTCTGCTTCTGTTTCAATCAAATTTAATTATAGCGTTTGCCTCCGAAGCGTCTCTTCATTAGCTTTTTCTTTTAGGATAGAAAGTTTCCAGAGCCTATTTTTTACAGAACTTTTAGAAATCCTGCAAGTCTCTAAGCTATTTAATCACATGTCTACAGTTTCATAGCATATCTTAAGTTTTGCACATGGGTCAAAACAAAAGAGAAGCCAGATAAATATATAGTCTCCATCAATTGAAAATTTTATCTTAAACTGCATACACACCCATTTTTGAGGAAGGATACGATGAGAGAATGAGAACATGAGGAAGAAAGAGTAAGTGTTTAATTCAAATGAAGCTAAATCGGAACTACTAAATGAGGTTGGATATGACGGCTAGAATTCCTCCCGCCTATCCTGCTCTTCGGAATGCTTGCAATTTATTGTCGTTAATCCAATACAGCGTTCAAAAACTCTCGAGTAGATATTTTTACCTTTCGTCTAGTCGAACAAAAACTTTACACCATACAATATCACTAGTGTCGAAGCAACACAATCTTTGAGGATTTAAATCAGGACGGCTATTTGCTTATGGAAAAGAAAAGGTAGAAAAGTAACAGTTATCTCCAAAACGATGCAGAAAACTTCTCGGCAATATTCAAAAATTTCTGTGGTTTCCTTTCCTCTCTTTATTAATATTGACCAACTACTTTTAAACACTAAGAAGTTATGAATGAAATATGTAGAATGCTGAAAACAGCGACCACTTCAAAGGTGATCATAATTTAGGAGGAAAAACTTCATCAACTAAAGGAAAGAGTTCTGAAATGGCAAGAGAAGTACGAACGACGATTACTTGACCTAGAAATATCAATAAGAAATTTTGAAACAAGATGTAAATACGATAAAGCAGAAATAGGTGAACAGGTGAGCTTCAATGTTTCATCCAGTCGTTCCAGTGATGGAGACATGACGCTTTAGGCGTTGATCAATCTCTGAGGGATGCGCCATGCATTAGACTTCATTGAACATCATCCGGAGGTGATTGAATTCATATCTGGCCCCTGTAATGACTCGCGGTGGCCTACCGTTGTATCAACTAGTGCTGCTATCCTCCCATACAAGTCTGGTACCAATTTGCCCAACCCGGAGGGATTGAAGGCTAGGTGGGCCATGGTAGTGAGGATCGATTCCACTTCTGTGTTGCAGGGTGCCTCCGACCACTGCGCCACACACGTCCTTTAACAACGATAAAATAATCAGCAGTTTTTAAGGTGGACATCCTACTATATTGGATGCTCAAGTATGGGTTACAATGCCTCTGATAAATTGTCGCAGGATTGCTAACAAAGATAAGGGTTGCGTTTGGCTCTAATCTATCTCTATGGAATGTGCCACATATTTGATCACTCCAGTAATACAAAATGCACGAGTTGGTCTCAATAGATGCGTTGGAGAGTCTGCACTTTGGTTCAAATGCACCTAAGCTCCCACTTTTATTTGGCTACAAAGAGAGATATTCTGCACTTTTTGTATTCAGTCGGTATCTTATCCACCATAGATGCTCGACAAAACGTGAAATATGGAAAATTATTCACTATAAGGATAAAGCTCTTTCTAGTGAATAATTTATATTATAATTTTTATATTACAATTTATTTGATTTAATTATTTAATTTGTAATCACTATTTTTTATTATTCCGTGCAAACGAAAAATCACAATTTTTTTAAATGCATTTTACAATGCACACGGCATACAACTTTAACCTATACACTGACTTACTCGGTTTCTGACGTATCAAGTTAGGGGTAGAACGCGGTCGGCTTAACCTTTCCAGGCAGAAGGCGAAGTCTGCCGAAACGCCTCTTCACTCGTAAATGAAGAAATAAAACACCTCGTGTTTGCAAGGTAGACTGGGGTTCGAAGCCCAACAGGACTTGTACTTATTTGAAGCAAACTGACACTTTACAGATCAATCGCGTCGAGGAGATGTCAGATATGAACAACGCAGTCAGACAACGTCTTGGGAAAAAAGTCGAACATCTTGTGCCAAGAATGCAGTTCGAGGAAAATAATCGCTATTTTACAACCGTTGCGGTGAATTTTGTCAAAGTAATACTTTATTACACAGCAAAAATCCGCGATACCTTATGGAAACACTCAAGCACCAAGAAATGAACGCCAACTGAAGCTTATTCGTCAGGCTCAGATATCTCAATCCGACAGATTATTCTGATAAAACATCCACGTAACATTTTCAAGACATCGTTTCATCTCGTAGATACTGGAATGTTCAATAAAGCAGTCAGAAAAGAATGATGCCGATTGGATAGCTCTGATCATGAAGAAAAACAAAAAATAATAGCAATGAGAAACTAAACAAGAACAGTTGCTTCACTAGCTACTACTCAGAATTCGGAGCTCATTCGGAAACATGGGAGAATATGAGCACACATAAAAGTGACGCCGTTTTATTATATATTACTTGATACTTGATACTTGAATGGCACGTCTTCACCGATTGTGCAGGTCCAAGTATAATCTCCATTTTTCGGAGATTTGGTGGTTAAGCCGTTATGGTTCCCTGGAGTCCCGAGGTCAGCCTGATCAGAGTCTGCCCCAGGTCTTCACCACCACAAGTAATCGCAGCCCTTGTGGATCAGACGGAGATTTGTCACCATGCTACTAGTTTGATACTAGGACGGTGGTAGATCCTGGTATTGGATTGCTCTTAGCTAGGTTTCTCGATAGAAGCGCCGGACTCCTTCTCAGCCTGGGAGACCCAGAAAGGGGATGAATCCTCTGCTGTAAATCGCAGTCCAGCATTAAGAGAAATTTTAAGAGAGTAGAAAATTTTAAAACAATTAGGACAGCTTCACTCCAATTCCGAAACATTCCAGCGAAATCATTCTGCCCGACAGCCGCAGCAAAGCATTTCTCGAGGGCCCTGTGGCATAGTGGATAAGGCGTCGGTCTCCTAAGCCGAAGATTCATGGTTCGAGTCCTTGCAGGGTCGATAATTTTGAATCAACTGGAGGTCCTCCATTCCTATTCCAAAACATTTCAGCGAAATCATTTTGCCCGACAGCCGCAGCAAAGCATTTCTCGAGGGCCCTGTGGCCTAATGGATAAGGCGTCGGTCTCCTAAACCGAAGATTCAAGGTTCGAGTCCTTGCTGGGTCGAGAATTTTGAATCAATTGGAGGTCTTCCATTCCTATTCCAAAACATTNCAGCGAAATCATTTTGCCCGACAGCCGCAGCAAAGCATTTCTCGAGGGCCCTGTGGCCTAATGGATAAGGCGTCGGTCCCCAAAACCGAGGAATCAAGGTTAGAGACCTCTTTGGGTCGAAAAATTTAAAATAATTGGGACAGCTTCACTCCAATTCCGAAACATTCCAGCGAAATCATTTTGCCCGACAGCCGCAGCAAAGCATTTCTCGAGGGCCCTGTGGCCTAATGGATAAGGCGTCGGTCTCCTAAACCGAAGATTCAAGGTTCGAGTCCTTGCTGCGTCGAGAAATTTGTATCAATTGGAGGTCTTCCATTCCTATTCCAAAACATTCCAGCGAAATCATTTTGCCCGACAGCCGCAGCAATGCATTTCTCGAGGGCCCTGTGGCCTAATGGATAAGGCGTCGGTCCCCAAAACCGAGGAATCAAGGTTAGAGACCTCTTTG
>UYYA01004582.1:0-87541 GCA_900624975.1 Angiostrongylus costaricensis | reverse complement strand
AACAAAATCACTTGATCAATGCCGAGGTTAATAGAAAGTCGGTCGTGGCAGTTACTGCAGGATGTACCAGCAAGATACTTGGTTGTTTATCTCAATTTCGATGCTCAGAAACACCTTTATTAGCGGTGAGGCGAAAAACTATTGAGGAGAGCGTCGTATGTGAAAAATAAATGTCCCATCAAGGCAATAAAACCGTCTTTCAACAAGATAACATCAATACAGATCATAGATTGCTTTGAAATAAACAAATCTGCATGAAGTCAGTGATATGAAGTATTGTCTGTACAATAGCTCGCTTAAACTAGGCTGCTGATAATATAGCCATACTTTCAGAAACAATGAAAGCTATATCACGATCGCGATGCAGGCTCGAAATCGCTCCGGCGTTATCAAGCCTCTCAACCCTCAGAAGAAGGGAAATTGGTACCAGACTTATCTGGTAACATTCACTCCTGCAATTCAAGTAGGAACGCTCTAGCTCGCCTATCCCAAGACTCCAGAGAGACGCGACCTGCATTAAACTGCATTCGTAAAGAACACCGAAAATCCTCAGACAGCAGCCGAATCCATGGACGAAAAGTTGAAGGCCAAAGTGGACGGTGGATGCGACGAAGGGATGCGAATACAAGAGGTATTGGGATCAGCAAAATAGATGTTAGGAAGAGTCGTGGAAATTTTTTTAAAACAGAAGCCATTTTTGTTACAGAAAAAACTACTCAACAAATGGATAGCTGTCAAGAAGTGGGAACTCACTCGAATACTTTCTCTGGATTGTATCTTGAGTCCCTCAAAAGGCTCTTTGAATGCGCGTCGATTACTCACCAAGTCACTCGACAAAACCGTAAACCTTCAAAGAAAACTTATAAATCGTTTTTTTTGAAAACTTGTACTGAAAGAAAATGTTCATTTTCACTTATAACTAACTTATTACTACTATTATGGCAGGAAAGAACAAGAAGATCGGCAATCATTGTGCACACGAACGGGCACACATAAGTGATGAGAGCTTCGAACAGTGCCACCCACTTGTAACCTTCATCACTGAAACACTCATATTCATTCCAGATTACGAAGTGAAACGCTTTACATCAGAATGACACTGTAATTTCAGTATTGAAAATATTTCTTCATACTTGATACTTGAACGACCCGCCCTCACTGGTTGTGCGGGCCCCAGCATAATCACCATTTTTCGGAGATTTGCTGGTTAAGCCATTATGGCTCCCTGGAGTCCCGAGGCCAGCCTGGCCAGAGTCTGCTCCAGGTCTTCACCATCACAGACATTCGCAGCGCTTGTGGATCAGAGGGAGATTTACCACCATACGACTTTGATACCAGGATGGTAGTTGATCCTGGCATTGGTTTACTCTTAGCTAGGCTTCCTGTTGGAAACGCCGGACTCCTTCTCTGCTTGGGAGACCTTGCCGGAGGAGGGGGAAATCTCCTGCTGTACATTGCAGTCCGACACCCATGAACACCTCCCAGCCACGATGAGGTGGTAAGCTGTTGGAAGAATTTTTTCATAAAAGCTATAATATTTTCTAAATCCATTTGAAAGAATTAAACTACAACAACAACGTTCTAATATGACAAATTTATTAGAAATTTTGAGAGTGTTGATCGCTCATCAGGAAAGTAAGTGACCTTAAGCGTTCTAAATACCGCAGCCTTTCTCGGTGTGAAAATTTTAACTGTCAGAGTTTTCCTGTCCTCATTGCCTAGACAGTAACGCAACTGTCAACAGAGAATTTCTGAACGGATTGATTGGTAGCGCAAAGCAATTCGAAGGTCACAAGAAGGAATTGTTTCTTCCTCAGTACTTCTTCTGAATTCCTACATTAGAATCACATTCAAGTGTATTTATCAGATAGACAGAAGAAGGTTACGGAATCTCGTAATAGTGGTCTGACATACCTCATTATTGTGGTATCCCTTTCACATGTTACGGCTATCACACCTTCACCGATACTTACATATCTTTCGGTCACCAGAACCAGTGGCCAACTCTAAAAAGACAGCATGTTAATAAAGAATTTGGTTTAGTGAGAAAATCAAAAACGGTGTCAATGGCAGATTTGTATCAGGTTAAATATTTCTTTTTACGCGATCCATTCACTTCTAAGATGAAGGTTTTAAGGGCACTCCAGTGACTGGCTAGATTTCCAATTACAGAGTGTTGTTGGATTCGCGACTGATCTCTGCCCATGGTTTCCTAATGCAGCCAATAAAAAATGCCCTTTTTCGTATGTATGTTAGGTTGGCTGGTATGTCTATGTGTTGTCCAACGATACAAATATATTATAATAAGGATAAAGCTCTCGGCGTTGATCAATCCCTGAGGAATGCGCCTTACAGTGGACTTAATTAGGTATCGTTTGGAGGTGACTGAATGCATGCATACCTGAGCTATAAGATAACGCGCGGTGGCCTACCGATGTATCGAGCCAGTGCTACCATACTCCCAGACAAGTATTACAACAATTTGCTGATACCGGAGAAATGTAGGAGTTCGTGCGCCAGGGTGTGGGGATCGATTCCATGTGTGTCCTGCAAAACGCCTCCCACCACCGCGCCACACGCACCCTTGTGCGGCAATATAGTGTTGTTAAATCATTCAGTTTAAACCGATAACGTCGCCTTTGCGTAATAGTGGAATTAGTGTTTTAGAGTTTCCGTTTACTCAATGAAAGATCTTTTGTGCTAAGCAAAAACAACACGGTTGACCGGAGCTTACAGGACCAAATCTATTTCAGTCGAGATGAAGGCTTAGTATAACTCAATGAAAATGCTGGAAACCTTGCGTTTTTGCTTTCTGTTTATGCCGACGCAATCCATCGATCTCTGTAGAGAATGGCGTTTCAAAAGCTCATAAACTATGGACTGCAGGTAAGTAGGATTATAGCAGACAATATCTCACCAGTTGTGCATTAGCACAGCATTGCTAATCCTTACATTGATTAAGAACCATACATCCTCACAGGTAACATGTGAAAGACCGAGTTAGCATATTCATAACAAGTAGC
This sequence comes from Angiostrongylus costaricensis, assembly GCA_900624975.1. NCBI lineage: Eukaryota > Metazoa > Nematoda > Chromadorea > Rhabditida > Metastrongylidae > Angiostrongylus > Angiostrongylus costaricensis. The sequence goes on along the minus strand of UYYA01004582.1, from coordinate 84,518 downwards.
GATGAGTTCTTCAGATGGTTAGGTTTTTTTTTTTCTAGCAGGACCGAATCTTGTGTAGTTCTTCATCGAGGAAATAGCGTGTCAGAATCAAGAAGGGGAACTACTCGGACAATTTATCCTGTTCCTTCAATTGCGAGCTGAATGTGAGCACATGGCTGTCGGAGACATCAGAAGAGAGATCAGAAGAGAGTCCTAGTGGAAGCAGAGTTTCTGAGCGTTGAGGCAGAGGCCTCCGGTTATTTTTGAATTTCCGGCTTTTTGCTTCTATTGTGAAGGTGTTGGATAACTCAGTCGTGCTCTTCATTCATGTCACCGACGACGGTGCCTTCACACATGCTGGCCAAAAACTGCAGAAATCTCAATGTCCTGTGAAATTTAACTTCACACATTGAATTTTATGGCTTTCAGCCTCATACAACAAAAATTTTACCTGCTCAAAGATATGGTGTTGATAACGAAGATTTCAGCTTTTATTCCTGTATTAAGTGTTTCTGAGATTTAATGTCTGGTTTCAACTTAGAATAAATTTGCCAATCGAAATAAAACTAGAACAGTCTCTAAATATTTTTACCAGCGAAAAACAACTTTATTTACACCCGTTCCAAAAAATTCTACCCTTTTTGAGGTGATGAAGTTGTTGAAAGCAGTTTTGGCCTCGGCTTGTATTGGCTTGCATGGGTCTTCATAGTCGCATCGAGAAAGGTGCCGAAACGTCAGTCCATTAAAAATTTCTTAACAACTTCAGGTAAGCTGAAGAATACATCGATTACTCACTCCTAGGTTAAATGACGGATGAGTGCCTTCACTCATGGCTATTGTTAGGAATGGGTAGGAATAGAGAGCAAGGAAGTAGAAGCATTGAAGTATATTGCAAAACACATCCAAATTTTGACAGCAGTTTGTTTGTACGATGGAAGTCAGCAACATATGGCAGGTAGTGTCAAACACAGCTGGATACCCTTAGAAGGTATAAAGCAGCCTCTCCTATAATACTATCTTTCCCTTAACCCCCTTATGTCCTCCAGTTATCGAAGAATTACCTATTCGTGAAACAGCTGCAAGTCCGAAATTAGGCGCTGACCTTTTTGCCCGAGACAAAATTGGCGTTGGCACTAATTGGTTAGTGATCGTAAAGCTGATTGAAGGTGTGTATTGAGTACACTTTATATTTTCGGAAAGTGAGTGCTTTTATCCACCTGGAGAAGTCTGGCATTTCGCCACTTTCATGGGATTTAGGAATGGGCCAGCCTTTAGGATCGAACCAATGACTATGAGTGCATTGCAAGGCAGCCCTAACCACTGTTCTGCATTCTCCATTACTCTGAGCGATAATGATAATAATTTATCCATAAGCAGTCCCTCTAAAGGCCACTTTTTTACATTGAGAGATCAGAAAAGGCTTTAATGACTAGTGCAACAAAAAATATTAAATAGACAATCGTGAGCAGTTTTTGGGTGTGATACGAAAAGAAGTGCGTCAGAAGCTCCAAAGAGAAAAATCGCGAGAAAATTCTACTCGTTGATTTTTGGATGACTTCATCTTTTTAGTTGACACGGTGGATATAACTTGATCATAAACATCATTAATCAACCTACACCCATATCAGCTGACTTTTCGATCGTAGAAAAAACTATGGAATTCTAGCGACATTGTGAAATCTTTTCGTTTATATTATTGTCGTCCAGATTATTTTTTTTCATCCACGAATTGTCTACCCTTGTTGTATTTTCCCCGTATTCCATAAATCTTTCTCAGTTGGTGCTTACAATCAGCGTAGAAACATAGGAAATGTAGGCTATGTTTGAGAAATCGATCGCCAGTTAACATGGATCTATAATGGACAAACTAGACCACATGCCGAACAGTAGTTAGAAGCGTCCTGCGGTACATAAACGGTCATTGTAGCGCTCTGTGCTAACCAAACCCTGAATCTCTCTGGATCTGGAAAATTGGTACCAGATTTGTCTGAATGAATGACTTAATGCATCGCTGGAAATTGTGAGTCATTGCAGTCCTCCAATATATCTGCTCGTTTCTCCAACCTGTGCCACAACTAGACCATGCCTCCCTGCATGCTCCGGTGTTGTGAAATGGCTCCTAGCATACTTCAGCGGAATAAACCGCTTAAAACATCGGTGGGATCCCACATGGCACTATAACCCTACAATACTTATGTGATGGCTTCTCGATTCTGCTCCTCGAACAGACCAAGCTCCTCATTCGTCCTGTTCCACTAAATTGGTCTCATAATTGTCTCCGAAGAAAAACGTTTACTTTATACTGTGATAGATCCCGGCAAGTTGGTGTATAGGCCAAATATGCAATATTCAACCACATGTATGACGCTTAATGAAGCCGAGTGAATGCGGCATCCCTAAGGGATTGATTAACGCCGAACACCTTATCACCGATGAAACCACAAATAGAAAATCCTCAAGTTTATTTCTAGTACGTAATTTTAGAATGCTCTTTTCTTATCATAACTTTCCTGACGTCGTTTTTGATCTAAATGGCATTTAAACGAAAAGGGTGAAGTTATGATGACGAAGCTAACACGAAGGTAAATTAGAAACAACCTGTGTGAGGACGGCTAGAATGGCTGTGCTTATGATCAGCTTCTTCGTATTCCACAAAAAACCAAAGAAACCACGTTGATCTCTAAATGAAGTCCATTTGTGAAATTATGCTTTAGAAGCTACTATTTCCTATCTATAGGGTACTCAGTAAAACCACTTTCGACTACGATGTGTTGAAATCAATGCATGCTATTGCGAATCTGCTAAATACAGGTGCATGCATTCTACTAAAACTATTTCACTTTTCAATGATAACTGGCAGTATCGATGCGCTGAATGACAACAAAAATATCAGACTTTATCTCAAATTCCTACTTCAAGCTGTACTTTTGGTCTCAACTTAAGTAACAAATACCTTCATTATTCTAACTACTGTTGAGATTCTAAGACTTTTCCAACAATGCTGAAATCATAGTGAATTTTGCTTAGTAGTGTATTTGCAGCGGTATATGCCATACCTTTTCAACGGAAACAGAATAACTACGCATCGCTGCAGGAACATCACAAGCCAAACCCAATTCACGAAACAAGCGGCTGAATTCGAGATGAACAACAGTACTTTGCAAAGAATCGGACCTGAAAAAATGCAGTGTCGACCACCTCGAAACACTCGTTTCACTCCTGCCCTTATTCCTAATATGTAACTCCACTGTTCTTCTTCCCTGTCATGTGGAAACACGTGATTAGAGTACTTCAGTCACACATATCTCATTATATTTTTATTACAGTACACTTTTTAAAATTGTTTGTCTGAAGCAAATTAATTCTTTAATACAGAGCTTAAGGTTACTGAATTACTTTTATGATACGATTAGTCATGGCAGGAAATGAGGACAGAAATACGACATGTGGTAAATTCACAATCGTGTGCGGAGTTTGGGACAACAGGGCAGCACAGTGTTTGTGAAGTGAACGTTTCCTGTTTTCTACACTCATCAAAAATAACGCCTTTATGTCATCGATTTTTATTCATTAACTACTATTTTCTAATGGCAAGGCACAATGTTCACATGTTTCACATTTACAGAGTTAGTGCTCTGCCATTAAAAAATACTAGGCAACAAATAAAAATTGGCGATGCTATGATATCATAGCTTCAGCTTAACTGGTTTCGTGCCGATTTGTGCTTTCCAGATCAACCCCGTTGACGGGTGATTGTTCATAGCGCCTATAGGTCAATAACATGGCTGTGAGACGAACGAAACGAAGGACTCGCATGGTGTGGTGGTGAATGCGGCCCCAGAAAGGGTAATCGCGTGTTCCGTCTCCACCGCAGACACCAGCGATCAGGAGTTTCGCAAATATCTAAGCAACATTGTAGTTAACGCCTTTACATTCGATTTTAGAATAATTTTAATAAACCATTTCGATTTCGGTTCAGATCAATTTATCAGCGAAAATAAAGCCAGTTAAATGAGAAATTTTAACAGGTTTCAGTTTGAACCCCAAGAAAAATCTTCAATAATACAAAAATAAGATATTCAACTTGGGCGTTTGCAACTGAGCAAACATTTAAAATAAAAGAAATCCCTAATCCAGATAAAAATAAAAGCTAACAAACCTTTCATAGATATGAAGAGCGACTGCGACATGATATCGATGAGAATGATGAGTAGGGTCGTAATATCGGCGAAGATGATCCAGATAAGGAAATGAAAGCAATATGATTTCTTCATGTGAAACAACATAAAAAGTGCCTAAACATAAACAGTGGTTTACTTAACAGATTTGGGATTAGGTTGGTTAAAGTTAAGTTCAGCTAAATAGGAATCTGAATTCAGAATACAAAGAGCTAACCCATCGCTTTTCTAGTTCCTCATGCCTAGATAACATTGAACAAAATAGATCGACCTTAAACACTCTTAAAGGATCATATTCTTCCGTGAATTGTCCTCGTTTAGTGAGTTCGTCATGCGCTTTCTAAATGGCATGCAGGGCCACGAAGGTCCGAAAGGGATGGACGCGGAAATCGCGTTTGTGAAGCGGTCTGTGCCTTTTGCTTTGGTTATCTCAACTGAAATTGCCCTTGAATATTCCAAGTGTTTAGAACTTTTGATTTACACTACCTTTAAAATTTATGAAGCACTTGCTGCATGTAGTTATTTAGAACAGAAAATAACAAGTTACTTGAATAATTCAACCAACGATCTTCCCAAATAGTTGTGCGAGGACGAGAATAATTTCTCTTTTAAAAATTATCTGCTGGGGGGCTAACATTTTCATCCTTTCATTGGCCAAATCGTCATCATAGGAAGTCACCGGTCCTTAATAATCGAAGAGATATTTGCTTACTTGGGACTAGGTTGCTGTAACAGTAGTGATTCATGGCGTTGGTTTGCTCTTATCAGGGCTTCCGGATGGAAATACTCCATTCCTACACACCTAGCTTCAATATCTTTTTTAAATATTTGTTTTTCACCCATGTTTACGTCGATTTGTTGCCTCATTGATTTTGCTGCTGATCTTGGATGTCAAACCGATGTTCCACTTAACTTATCGCACCAGTTGTCAGGTCGGCATGCTGTTAAAAAAAATTCGTCATTTTCACCACTCCTAAACCCATTTAAGAGTAAATCTCTGCCACTGGAAAACCCGATAAGAAACAGCTCGCTAAGACCAGTTAACATAAAGAGTCTTGTACAAGATATATGACGCGTATCATAAACAAATGGAGCCTAATAACTCTGGAACGCAAGACAGATGAAAGAAAATTTTAATGCTGTCTTTACGAGTTATTCGATGACAAACGGGACTAGGTGTGACACATATGATTATTCTGATAGCGGAAAGTTTGCGATAAATCCCACCAACAAGCCGTGGGTACTCTTTCACCAAAAGGAGGAAAGATTCCCTGATAAAAAATACGAAAACCACATGTGTGATGGCTTTTATTCACTTCGTCCATGCGGAACCAACTGTTCTGCTTTGGTGCACACAAACGCAAAGTGGAAACTTAAGTCACTCGGTGACTGATAGCACTAAAGGTGCTGCTGCAGGTTTTTTAATCGTTATAAATTTAAAGCAATTCTCCAGTTCAAGTGAATTCGAATATTTTGCTTTCATTTGCTGCCGACTATAATTTTCCACGGCAGGGTATTATGTGGAAGACAACCACAACGGTGTTGAGATATTTGCAAAACTCCGGGACGCAGGTGTCTGCGGTGGGGAACGAACGCGCTATTACCCTTTCGGGGACTAATGCGTTCACCACCACACCATGCGGATCCATCTCAGCATCTTTGTGACTAAATTCGGCTAGTTTTGGAGGCAAGAAAAAGTGGCGTTAGATAATAAACAATCGGTGTTCATAATGAAATTTAGGTTTACAACTGCTCACATACCCACGATATTACTGCAACTGATGCAAAAATAATTATCAATATCAGCCAGAACTGAACTCGTGACACCAACATCCAAACCCGAAGCGAGTTCTCTTGCCATTCGAAGGACTGCGACATCTGGAAAACGGTGCGGTCAAAGCAATTCAGTTGCCGTTAGAATCGTATGGAAACTTCGAGAATGAACGGCATAAGAACGCTCGGATGTGGGCCTACAAAGACTATAACAATGGGAAATCGCACAGAATACATTTTTTGAAGACTAATGAAAAAGATTCGGCTCGATACGATGGCGAAGACGCAAAGTCAAGAAGGCGAGCAATTGTAGACCATCGACTCCGATCATCCGGTTTGACGAAGACGAAGACGTCGAAACGTTGGCCCAGTAAATGTTGTATAACAATCTCGTATAAGTTCAACAATTTAAACACGTGTACACAACAAGGCTCCAAAATATATGAGAAAAAGGGATAACTCTAAAATGCAGTGTTACACATTCATAATCTACTTAAGTGATTCACTTGAAGAAATTTCCATTCCTTCGTCTTTTACGCTCAAATAGGCCTTGATGTAGATGACTTGCCATATTGTAGAGGCCAGAGAATTCAGAATCGCGTTATCATTTACGTCTCGAAAACACCATATGTAAACAAAGCAATTGCACTGTTATTTATGCAGTAGGAACTCAATGAAATACAGTCGAGAACAGCTTAACACGTAGTGGCTCTATTTTGAATGAGACAAGTTAGAACTGTAGTTATAATTTTCCAAAGATGTTTAATGGAATCATCTTAATGAGATTTGATGAAGGGTAGCTCAACCGTTATGTAATTCCTACGACCGACTTTCTACTAACTTCGGCGTTAATCAAATAATTCTCTACATTCTTGTTAAGTAAATAAGAGGTGTTGCTTTGTAAATTATTGACAATAATGTTGATATTTCGGCGGGTTTCGCCTCTTTCAAAGCATGGAAAGGTCAAGCTGGTTGCAATCTTTCCAGTCAAATATTTCCTTAAGCAAGCAGAAAAATACTAAGCCATGATTTCAATCATATTGAAAATAAAATAGCTTCCTTGCACACTCACCTCTTCCTATGACTCCTTAACAGCGTATTTCAGGTGAAGACCAGCTTTCACAGGAAAGGGTAATGAACTTTAACGTTACCCTTCCAATACGAGCTCTGTCCAGTTGGTTTCCAAGTGAAATACTCAGTTGAAAAGTTATGGAAAGCGCTGACTGTGCAGAGAAGCCATTTTGTTTTCTATGTGATTAAAATCTTGGTTTAGTATTTTCTTCATTTGGTTCTGGAGGTGTTCTTCTCACTAGGTTGCCATCGACTTAAGCTTCTCAGGATCTGAGGAAGGAGAAATCCGCCGAAACGTCGGTATTATGATATGGTAGCCCGTTCCTTCCAACTCATTAAAGTGATCGGCAAACTCTACAAATGAGGACAGCTTCTCATATTCGCGTTGCGGCCACTGCCCTGATTTTGAACTAAAGTGGTAAACGGGCATGAACCTCTCAGGCTGCATATTCCCTGATGGAAGCGCCGTGCATTTGAATCCTTCAAGCACTGTGCAGGTGATTCAATTCATATTTTTCCTTCACAATCACTCCCGGTGGTCTATCGATGTGCCTAGTCAGTGTTTTTATCCTACTAAAAAATCTGGTTCCCAGTTTATTTACGTAGATGTGGTGGAAGGCTTTATGAGACCAGAGCGACTGTTCGAACCTTCATTCGATCCAGAGTGTATTGAAGACCACTCCCAACCACTGCGCGACCAGAGTTCAGAGTTTCGTTGTTTTTCCTTCTCATACGGAGATCGGTAAGCAACAGTTTGAACTGTGGTTTGAGTTAACATAAAATTGCGGAGCCGTCTTCTAAAAAAGAAAACTGGAGTGACTTATCCTTTAGAAAACTCCTAAATGTTCTTTCCAGATAAGGCCTTTCAGCAAGAACATTTCCATTGAACAAAGAATTATGCCAAGCACTCTCTGCACCCAGCGTCTTGCTCTCTGTTTTCACAGAATTGCTTGGTTTCAAGTGAGATTTAGAACATAATGAGAATACAATTTGGGCCGTTTCAGTGTTTTTCATTGTCATTGTCAGATAGATTCTCTTGAATATGGTGATCCTCTGTCGTCACGAAGCAGGTTCGTATTTGGAGTGTTCGTAAATCGTGACCATCTGCGCTGATTCAGGCACCAGTACTCTTTAAGCCAACTCAGTTACTAAGAAATGTTTTAAATCACATGTGACAAAAAGCCTAACTTTCCATAGAGACAAGTTTTTTAAACTGAACGAACTTCTGAGTCATCAAGCTAGCACACGATCTTATGAATTCACATAGAAATCGACAATATATGGACGATGAGATGTAACACTCGTAGTGAAGTAGATGAACCACTTCAGAAATGAAAGATTTTGGAAGTTTTTCAATCTAAGCTTAGCGAGATTCAAGGAAGAACCTCCAGACGTTTTAATTCGGTGAACGGTGAGGGTAGCGCAATTTCGCAGGAAAGGCGAACACTTGGCTAATTTTCCGAGAATGCTTCGACTTTCGCTGTTTCCCATGCATTTTTTACAATTCTTACTAGGAATGACTGTGGCTATTTTAATAATGATTACTGTAAGGTGTGTCTGAACGTGACATTCCACTTGAAAAGTTCATCGCAGTATTTCCATAACCGATCATTATGATCACGACAGGCTACCAGACAACAAACTCGGCGGTATCTTTAAGGAATCGCTACAGGACTGTTAATCTCCAAGCAATAAGATTCCATCGCATAAAAGAAAATACAAAGAAAACTTCTTCATATATATTATACATACGATATTATATTGTATTTATATTATACATTTACGGGGTTGATAGCACAGTGGTAGTGATGCCGACCATCACGAGCACAGTGCTGGTTCGAAACGGAGCTGGATCACGAAACCCTTCATTTCTCCGGGGCCGAAAAATTGGTGATGGACTTTCTGGAAAAGATCAATCTCTGCAGTCCAGTTGGAAGCACTCTAGTCCGGTTATCTCAGAACTACAGGAGGATTTGCTCGATCAGTACTCTACGACATTGAAGATGAAATGGAAATCCTCAAACAGCAACCGAAGGCACACGTAAAAGTTGGAAGACCTTCGTGGATAATGCGAAGGAACGAATCGAATATAAGAAGTACTACGATCCGCACGGTAGACGTGAAGACGGCTCATATAGAATAAAAATTAAATTAAAATATATTTTATATTATATATATTTATATATATATACCTACACATATACATATATATTCATATATTACAATGTATAAACAAGACATCGCTCAAACCCTACTGGTGTAATAAAGACACCAGCGACGTAGTAAGAAAGAGTAAACTCAGCGTAGGATCGATTTTTAGAACCTTCCTTAAACATCTGACTTCTTTTAATGTTAACCTTTGACTTTTTGCCTACTATAATTTTTTAAGGCAGAGTATGATGTGAATTACAACTACTGCTGAGATATTCGCAAAACTTGGACCCCGGACCAGATCGAACCACGATTTCCGTTTCTGGGAGGTCGTGCATTACACGCTATGCCACGGAGGTCTTAACTTATTTTAACTTATTGTGCGTTTTAATTTCTATAGAAAGTTTCGCGTTCTGTTTGTTGTAGAACTGAACTATTAAGCGTCATAGATCGAAGAAGGTTGCCATTTAACTTCTTTATTAGCCGTTCACTTAACTAAACTTGGAAAGAAACGTGGTCTTTAGCTCTTTTACGAAATTATATATAGCTTTTAGAATTAGACTGGTTACTAATTACTTAACTTGAAGAAAAACGTTTAAAAGCAAATGCTCAATTACGAAGTCTCAGCTACGAACAGTCACTCTCAATTACGAATAGTGAAGTGTTTTGACCGTAAATCACTTCCACCGTATTCTTATGTTTGCCTAACTCTTCACAATCTGTTTTTTGTTTATCCAACTTCCTTCTCAGAACAATTCCTGGTGTTTTTCTGTCTACATTCTTCTTCATTCTCATGTCTTTTTCATAAGTATACGTGCCAATCCCTAAAAGTGATATTTTTCACATAAATGATGTGAAACTACGTACTTATAGGCCGATAACACTAGTGGTGAAACGATTACAAAAAGACTAGAGCTTACTATTATCTGAGATTCTTCAGCTACCACTAAATTGGTGCAAGAGTTTTATTCGGTTAATCATTTGGACACTTCGCCTTCTTCAGAGCCGCGCTGATCCGAGTAAAACTTTTATGCTAACCTCGTGTAAGGTTGACAATCTAAAAACATACACAGTATTTATGACGAAGTAGGACGATATTCGAAAGTAGAGTTGATTATTTCTTCACGAATTTTCCCACCTTCTATAATGAACCGCCTAACAAATCGATAAGGGTACAAGTTATTCCTAAAACTGAAAATTACAACGCGTTAATTTTCAAAACAGCTCAAAATTAAGCACTTCCATTTGATCATCCGAAATCCAACAATGTTTATAATCTTTCTCTCACAACACGATTGATGAGACCGAGTCTGAAAGCTTAAAAAGTCGGTGAAGTTGAGAAACATACAGTAGACCACCACGCGACAGTGAAATCGATAAGATCTCTAGATTATTTAAAACGAGATGTGATGGAAAGACCCCTCTAGAGTAAGTAATATCTGCTTCAAATCAAGCAGATACAAGCGAAATCGAGCAAAGACCGGCTTTCTTTTCAAATCCTCGTTGTCACAAAACATTCTAGTGGTCTCAATGACGTCATAGTTAATGAACATGCTGTTCTTACAGCACAAAACAGAACTGTTCCATCACAAAGTAAAACGAATGTCCTCTTCATCAGAGTAAAATTTCTGTTGAAATAAGAACGCCATTGTTGTCTCGAAACAAATATCCACACTTTGAGAAGGACTATATAAGATTTAATAAGACCGCTATGATAACAGAACACATACACTTAGGTGGCACTTCAAATGAGAAGAGGATCCACCACTCGAACTAGTGCATTCGTTCTCTGCCCACACTCATCTGAACGCTAAGACTTCCTTTTATGGATCCATCTAGAAATGTTAACGGGATAATATCGGTAATATTATAAGTGCGTTAGCTTCAGACTATTATGGAAATTACATTCTCGATAAGACTCTCAAGCTCGCGCGCCTAATCCTCCTATCTACGAGCTTTTATGCTATTGAACCTTCGGACTTCGCAATCATCAAGAGCTACTCGAGCTACTGTAGATCAAAATATGTATAATTATCTAACGGTATTACTCTTTCGTTCCAAAATTATTGTAGAATACCCACAAATTTTGATTGTAATGTTCCAAAATCAAAGGCTACCCAAGAATAGTTCTTTCACTATCACATAACTGTGTGTAACGCTCTTTCTCTATTCCCGTCCTATTCTTCCAGGAAAACTGCCAGCCTTTCGTCAAACGAGAACGTCACAAACTGAGTGAAGAGTTTTGCATTTTCTGAGGTCCTGTCTGACTTTACTGCTCTAAGCTAAAAAATTTAAATTTTTCGTACAAATGCGAGCCGATAAGAGACGTCTAACTCGTCAGACAACCCTTGATTGAATAAAGGAAATTAAACCGACTGAGATAAAGTAGAATTACACTAACACATTCAACATGAAAGCAAGACATTTCAAAAGGAACAAGTCTCGACGGAGCACAGAATAAAGACGAGATGGTGAGAGAACTGTACTGATCACAGTTTTTACCATAATCACTTTGTGATTTATCATAACAATGGAGTTTTCCTAGTTATCGAATAGCGATGTAGAGCAACAGCTTTATTCCACATTTAGGGTAGGCCAAGATGAAAAGTTCAGAGTTTTTTTTCGGAACTCCGAGTTGGAATAAATGAATACAACAATAGAACCTGGAAGGTTATTAGTGGTTAATTCGTCACCAAAAAGATCTAAAAATGGAAAACTCATAAGGAAAAATGTGATGTTTTTCGCGTCCTTCTGGCAAGCGATGGTCACTTAGCAGGTGATGCTCGATGTAGTGAATGGAGGCTTCAGTGATGTCGGCTTGAGCCATTTGATGATCGAAGAGATTGTAGCCCACATAGGAGTTGGAAGCGCGTGTGTAGCACAGTCTTCAGAAGTGCACTATAGAACACGCAGGTCGTCGGGACGATGTGGCGCCCAGGGCAGACCATGCCCTCGCCTTTGCGATTGCCAAATTCGTGTCAGACTCGTCTGAAGGAATAAAAACGATAGACCACCGTAAGTGACGGACTAGGCCAGACATGCATTCATTCACCTCTTCGACGCTTAATGAAATCGAATGCTTGGCGCATTCCTCAGAGATTGATCAACAGCGAACGTTTTATCCTTCTAGAACCATTTTACAGAAAACAGAGAGATTAAGAAGTCGTTGGAAATTCATAATTCATGCATAATTAAGTATGAAATCTGCTACGTGGATATGAATACAGCTTTTTCAAATAACAACAGCGACAATTCTTAAATAACTTTGTGCTCAAAAGAGAAAAGTGACATATAAACAACTTCGCGAAAGGATACTTGACAGTTTTAAATAACCAATTTATGTTTAAATATGACTACTGACTCATGGAAGATTTTCAGTGCAGAAGTGCAAAATGGACAAAATTTCGTAGGATCTGGAAACGAGTGGCGATGAAGGATTGACTGAAAAAATTAGGTATAAAAATAGCTATAAAAAACAGGTCGCCGAAGAACCACTCCCTCATAGAGTCTTCAACGAAATGAATGTTGGTAGGCCTACTCCTCAAATACGTGAACTTACCAGGAACAGAATGATGTCAACTGTGAACAAAATCGACGGAAAATTGAATTCCTTCACTAGCTGAATTTGTTGTAACTCGCGTCAAAAATTCTCCTCTTATAATGAAGACATCCTAGTGGTTACAAAGGCATCTAAGTCGAAAAAGACCCAGATAGCGCTGCAGAATATCGTTGCCCGAGAATCGAAGCAAGCTAAACACCTTATTGTCCAAACTGACATTCCAGTTTCCATGAGAACACATTCACTGCGAAGCCCAAAAAAAAATGTTACGTTCAATGAATCATTATGTTCGCTGAAAATATGTCTATTACGACTTGAAAAACCTTCATTTAGTTTCTTCGGGGTATGTGATTTAGTAAGGCCGGAAGCATATTGAGTTCTTTGCGAGCGCACTTTAAAGAAATTCATTCTTTGAGTGTTGATGGGATGAGCAGCGAAGTTCGCATTTATCGGCCCTCATTTATACATCCTCATTTGCTGTGAAAAGATGGATCACATTTAACGCGTTTCGCCACGTTTTTCCTACCTTCTAGAGCGGCCATTTTGATATTTCACTGAGAGAAATTCACAATGAAGAGTTCTCAAAGAAGAAACGAAAACATGAGCAGTGTGATACGCACGCTGCTCATTAACATAGGTTTGAACAAGATCATGAAGAAATAAAAACCAGCACTTTTGCCGTAAGTTTGTCAGACTTTAATATCCTCAGATTTGATTTGTTAAGCGAAAATTCGTTGGATCTTAAGTACTTCGCAAAGTGTAAATCGAAGACCAGTGTTAGGCGATGTAACTGTTCTCATCAAAAAGATAGCGGCCAGTGCACTTTAATTTATTCCTGGCTGTTTCAAGGATATAAATGTCGAACTGTTTCTTATAGCAAGCTTAGGTGGTATGAAGAGTAGACCTACCAAGCCCTTTAATACCTTTCCACAAGCACAATAAAGAGGTAAAACATGAGCGAAACAGGAGATTATTCACAAATTTTCAAAAAATCTCATTTTCCAGCAGATTGTGGGACATATTTTTCCTTTCTTAAAAACGTCTTTATGCTATTGTTTTAATACTTTGAGAGGTTTGTTATGGGAGCCCATAATGCTGCTGAATCTTGGAGACTGTGCACCATCGGCAAAGTAATAATGTTTCAAAATCGATTTTCCTTTAACCTCAGTAAGATTAATCAATATGCATTCCTTCTTTGATAAGCTAACACGAGGCTGATAAATATTCTGTTATCGCCCGGAAGTGCTTCAATTTTTTGTTCATGAGAAATAAGTTAATGAAATATTATCGTAGCCATACGAAATAAATCATCTCTCAAGATGAATTTATGTCAGTGTTGGACTTCATGCGAAGAAACTATAACCTAAGTGGAATAAGAATGAAAGTAAGACAAAGAAATGGTTTTCAAAAAAGTGAGCGGAAGGAAGACGAAGAATGGCCGATAAATATTCGAAAAACAACAGCGGCTTGACTTCAAGCCGGAATGAATAGGATTAGAAGCAGCATTATCAGAGAGCTCTTTGTGTGTATGTGAACGAAGATGAACAACAAATGGGAAGTGAGTGTGAGCTTTGAACATTAACCAGTCCTTCTATACTGAGTGATGAATGGATCTGAATCATTAGTTGTCTGGCCATCATGCTTACTCTAATAAGCTCAACCAAGTTCTTCAATCCGACCATTACCTTAGAATCTGTCGAACATCGAACTATCTTGCCCGAGTGTTCGTGAGAATATCAAGAAGTGAATGAGATTTTTCACCAAAACCCATACTTTTTATGAAGCGTAATCTTTAAAGTGCGAAATGCCAGTAAATATGCCAGAAATAATTCGAACTTCAGCAACTGTAAGTGTTTTGAAAGAAAAAAGAGTTATGGACTTTTTTTACGCCTACCTGTTCAGTTTGGGGAGCGTGTGACACAGTGGTCGGAGACGCCCTGCAACACACACATGGAGTCGATCCTCGCGCCCACGGCCCACCATGGCTTTCCATCCCTCCGGGTTCGGTAAATTGGTACCAGACTTGTCTGTGAGGATAGCAGCACTGACTCGTACATCGGTAGGCCACCGCGAGTCATTTTAAAGGCCATATATGCACTCAATCACCTCCAATGATACTTAATGAAGTCAAATGCATGGCGCATCGCTCAGGGATTGACCAACGCAGGGAGCTTTATCCTTTTTTTATTCTACGTGGTTCGAAAGGACAGGTAATTGCGCAAACAAAAATAGGAATAGAAGCAAAAGTGGAGTATTGTTAGATCATCTGCAAAGGTGAAAAGATCGCAGACGGAAAAAAAGCTTGGAAAACTAAACTTAAACAGAAAAAAACGTAAAGAAAGCTAGCCATAGAACTTCCTGAGCCCACTGGAATGCTTTTAATTTTTCGAATCCTTCATGTGTTTAAGCACAATATCACTGCAAGCAAAAATGTCCAGCAATATATAATAAACGACCAAATTAAAGCACGTCAAGGAAGTAAATTAAAGCAACAGTGCTCCCTTCCTTGTCGCTCAGAGGAAACTCCTGTTAATTTTTCTCTTCTCTAATCCACTTCATATTCTATCATTCATCCAGTCATCTCTTCCTTCTTTGTGATAACACATCGTCATGCTAAGCGATGTACGATGTGAAGCAAAACTTGTAATAGATAAAGTCAAGTGATACTTATCAGTGTACTTTTAGGTCTTAGTAATGTCCATTGACACGTGCAACAGCACCATCGACGTCCACTTCACTCCAGAGTCTTTTGAAAAGCAAGTTCAGAATTCAGAAAAGTTCAGAATAACGTTAATGATTACGGTAATAAGAAGTGCGGCAAGTACGAGAGTACTGGGTTAATAAATGAGCACTTGAATACAGCAAAATTAAGATGGATACCAAAATGAGACGGATTTCTGAATTTCTGAATAACCAAGATAATGAAATCACTGCTGAATCCCCGTTCTAGAAGCTACTTGTCAAAACCGAAAATCATTTTCGTGTCAACTTAATGACGGCTACCACTTTTCATATGTAAGATGAAATATCAAGAATCTCACTTTCTTGACGTTAGAAAAAAAATCTCACGAACTCCCAATAGTGGTCAACAGAACAACGAGCATGAGAAGAAAAGGTCTCAGGGGAACGCATAGTTTGCCTAAGACGCCCCAATATAAATTATTTCAAAAAGATCTGAACAAAGGCGAAAGCATGTAACAAAAATTTTTTGAGAATTAACATACTGCACGACTCTTTGCTCTTTCCCGATTACGGTAATAAAAAGAGAGAACGGCTTTGATGAAGGGAATCGGAATTGAAATTTTCCGTATATATCATGTCAATCACAAAGATGTGGGGATCGCCCATGTGTATCAGAAAATCTGTCTAATTATTCGTATGCGTGGTGGAATCGACATAGAAATGAATGTAACTCTGGAAACAGGGATTTGTTCACAGCATTCTCACAGGGCAACGGAAGATCACATTGAAAATAAATATAAACTTGATAGATGCTAGGACAAGGACATTTTCATGGAAGAGATGAAGTGCAACATTTTAAGCAACTTAGTCGTAAAATTGTCTATTATTTACTCGAGTTTTTAATCAAACAATGATTTTTATCAAAACAGGCTTTTATCATCGGATTCATCGTCTACAAAACAAGAATATGGAACCAAGGAACACATCATTGGAAATTGGTCACAGAAGAAACAAAGTTATTTTCAGTTGTTTTCTAGCTGCAGAGTCCAGGATAAAACAAAAGAAAAGGCCTAGAGCTATGCATTAGGATAGCCTATCGACGCGTCAATATCACAGTAAAGTCTTGTTGAGAATTTGTCAATCCTGGAGGAAAGAAGGATTTGGTTAGCCTCAGGCTCGGTTTCGAACTGAAAACCACGTCTGCATTGTAATAGCATCTCAACCCACCGCGCCATATGAACTCTGCAGAACAAAGAAAAAGAGCTCTAATTGATAAAACTGAAAACAAGGATGATTTTAAAAGCGACTTTCATTCAACCTTCGCATTAGTAATCAATGAACGTCCGTGAACAACTCACTTTAATTATTGTGGTATTCACTCTGAAAAAGGCAGAGGCACCGAAAGATGTGCCGAATGAAACCTTTATAACGATTTCGTGATGGGTTAGTGATCCAAGAAGATATTGATAGTCTTTGCTATCACACGTAGAACGCATACGGTCGCTCTCATTTCGTAAAAACGAGCAGGTAAAAGCTCTGAGGAAGGCGCAATAGCTGGAACCTGAGGAATTTCTTAACAATTTCGAGTCAGCGTGGCCCATGTTGAAACTCGGTGAGAAGCAATTGTGGCTAATTTCATTCCGGATTTGAGAAACTCACATGTGGATTAGACTTGGGCCAAAACCCAAACCAATTTCGCTCGATAATTCTCACACCATTCACTCACTGAAAACTTCCTGTAATTAACATATTCGCGACGAAACTGGTGTTCGAAACAGACAATAATTTCCCCATTAATAGAGCAGCGGAAGTAATTGGAACTGTGAGGCCCTCTAGGGCAGACTTTGCTCTTTCATTTTGAGGGTATGCAGAAAGTTAATTTCTTAAGAATTGAAACTCTGACAAGTCAAAAAGGAAATCTAAACTTTTAAATTTCCTACGCAACGGCAGCAATTGCGAACATAGGCGATAGATAGTGCAATACTATAGGGTCGTGCTAGAAAGAATACCGCTCGTTCAGATGTTTTTGTTTTCGAAATACGTAGCCTGATTTGAAAAAAACGTAGAAAGAATTTACTCCGACTGCTCCAGGAAGTCAGAATTTCATCATGGCAAACAAGAGAACATGTATGTTTTAGTTAAGGATATGCAAATTTTAAAGACTGTTACAAATAACGAAGATACCGACAAGTTGAGATGGGTTGGTCCATAGTTGAAAGCGGTTTCCACCATCCCACCATACGCATTGAAAGCAATGCGGGCCTTTCGGAATGTACAACGTAGTGTTAGGAAAAGATTCAAAACAAAAAATAATGATGAACAATAATAAATAAAGTAAAAATCCATAATAATAACTGAATCTAAATGAATTTAGGAATACAGCTAAACAAGCTGGATACTTTTACTCCGTTCCATTCCAATTTCCTCTCAAACCACTCTCCACAAACTACTCTCTACTCTCCACTATGTGCTTGTCTGCATTCAAGTAATCAAAACAACAATCTTACAGTACATTCTTTTGAAACGTAGAGAATGTAAAAATGCTTTTGGTAACAGAAATGCTTTTGGTAACAGACCTTCATTCAATCTCTGCATTATAAGTCAATATTAGTAGAGTTGATGAGAATAGATGAGATTGCTACAAAAAACCTTATTCTCCTTATTCTCGCTAATGTTATATATAGAGTGCCCTCGTCTTCATCAAGAGCGCAATGACTGCAGTCGAGTGTCAATAGCAGTTTGTTGTTGTTCCGACATAGACTTTCGTTTTTGCATTCGTTCCAATTCACGTGCGAAATATGACGCGCTTCTGACAAGCGAGTATTCGTCACTTCATCAGAATCCAGATGATTTCGAAGAAATCATGGTCTAATCAGGGATTTCGACAATTTTATATTTTCGAGACCCTCGAAGACTTTAAAGTCATTTTCCCTTTCCTCATTTTGCAGAAGACAAGAGTCACGAGAGACACGTTCCCCACCGGGTACACCTGCGGTCCGGAGTTTTGCAAATATCTCAACATTTCATACGAGTAGACAAGGGCGTTTTTTGGAATTACTTTGTCATAGAAGCGCAGATTTCTCGATGTAGTAGAAAATGGCTTGAGTTAAAAACATGCAGAAGATTCTCGTTACCCATCGGACTTTAAAACATGCCATATTGGTGAGTCATTTTTTCGACTAGCTATGCTCCTTGGAGTTTCCCTTAATGTTTTGCCCATTAGCACTGCTTTAGAACACCTAAATTGAAAGCAACTAAGGTTTTCAGCGAAAGTCGATAGAACGGTCCTCAGAAAAATGGTGTAATCAAGTCAATGAAAAAAACAGATTGGCTTTATTTGATCAGCTTTTTTGTTTTCGCTTGAATACACTGGTTTCGATTGCTAACAAAAGTGCTGTACTAATCCAACTATGTTCGTCAATTTTCCGGAATTCAAATCGATTATGCCGACAAATTCAACGGTTGGATAGGGAAGCTGAATTGATTTCCACAAACTCACTCACCGAAGGAAAACGAAACATGATGCAAACCCAAGGTCCACAAAAAAATTGGTCGCACTGTAAGAATTGAAAAATTTCAAAGGAGCTTCATTGAACAAAAAATTATCAAGTACCACTTGTGTTTGAAACGAAACCCTTCATCGAAAACCACAAATTCCTTTTCTTGCTCAGAACTTCAATCAAATTTAAGATGATGGAATGAAAAGACTCTTTTAAACGAAATAGCTACTTTACCCTAATGACTTTTCAACGAAATTTTTGCTAGGTTATCACACTTGGTAACGTCCTGAAACCGTTATCTCACAGCTCATAGGGGAACTGTTATCCCACCCTATCGGTAAAGCTCCAGATAAATGAAATGTATGCTAGAGCCGGCATGACTTTAAGCGACGTGTAGCATTCATGTACTAGGAACTAGTCGGAAAACTCGATTGCCTGCACGTTATCAAGACGAATGTCTTTGTACAAGTCGGAAACAATTCAAATGTGATATTAGCAGAGGTGTGGATGAGTGTTCACTCAGAGCTCGAGAACAGCAATCATTAGCGAACTATCAAAAAAATGCTTTTTCATTCTCATAGACACTTTTGAACTGGGTGTTGCCTAATGTAAACCGACCTTCACTTAGCCTCGGTATGAATGATCTTTGTACCTCATTTCAATGATTATCTTATTTGAGGATAATACGAAACATTTAATCCACTAACAGTTCAACGTCTTCCTCCTTAGCACAGCCGTTGATCCGAGTCAGCGGTCCACAGTCGTTTCGTCTTCACGATGTGGTGTCTTCTTCGTCGTAATGAATCAAATCTTCTTTGGTGGCGCACCGCTTGAATTGGGCAGCCTAGCCCGCAGCTCTCCTTTGCAAGGGACGGTTGTTGCTGAATGCTCTCTATCGCCAAGTAATGTAAAAATATGTGGAATTTAAAAAGAATGAAGAAGGATGAACTATAGCATTGTATGAGCTATGAGCTGTAAACTAATAGTATTTAAGCCGTGAGATAACGGTTTCAGGACGTTTCCAGATCTGAGGACTTATCACCACGAGCAGTCGTTAGGATAAAACCGATCGTTCAGTTTAAATCTTAAATTTAATTGCAGTTCTAAGCAAGAAAAGGGATTTGTGGAAAAGAGATGAGGAGTTTCGTTTCAAAGATAAGTTGTGCTCGATAATCTTCTCTTTATTGAAGCTCCTTCGAAATTCTTCAATTCTTACAGTGCGACGAAATTTTTCGTGGACCATGGGTTTACATCGTGCTTCGTTTTCCTTTGGTGAGTGACTTTGTGGAAATCAACTCACTTATCACAGCATTTTTAACCACTGCACTTTCAACATCCGAAAGCATAAACCGCTGCTCTAAAATTAAGCTTCACGGAAAAAATTTCTCAACGATTCCAACTTGAAGAGGATTGAAAATGACATTTACGTGTTAAGATTTTTGGAAGTTGAATGAGAATAGGCCTAAATAAAACTGGTAGTACAGCACGCCATTCGTTCATTAGCTTCTGTTTTTGGCACGAGCTTCCGTAAAGAAGGGAAAAAATAATTATAATGGCTTGGTCGTTCTATTATAAGGTGAACAACGCAAAGAAGTATGTTTGACGGGCTCAAAAAGACTAGAGTTTTAGGAAAATATCTCGTTGGCAAAGAATTCCAGATTCTAATCGTTTTGATGTCAATTAGGAAACTTAATAAAATTTACTACAAGCCGAAATATGATGATTGAAATTTCAAAAGTACTATGATTTTCTAAAACAAATGCATTGAAATCAATGCATATCGCTGTTGATGTGCCGAAGATGCAATCTACATGACACTATTCACTTGATGAACGAATAAACCGATGCCCTTCTATTCTCAGCTCATGCATCTTCATCCTTTTTCAGAAGTATTCTTGTGAGGAAGTCATTCAAGCACTTTTGCAAATTTATTCAGTATTCTACGCTTTCAGTCCAATGAGTAAAGCTTAGACACGCTAGAAGGAGTAGAACAGCAATCGTGCTCTCTTGAAAGGAGTCCCTTTCGCCAGTAGAGGAATATTAATGCAAGCACGCTAAGATCGTCTACGTCCTTTCGCTAACTCAGAACGGCAGTGGTCGCAAATCTTCGCTCGGTCATCATCACGTGCTGGCTCATTGTTGTGAAATCAACAAGGTATAATCAGAAAATACACAAAAACGAACTAATGAGTTGCTTCTGATTTAGTGCGAGTATTAAAAAAACAGAGAAGAGATCGCTTGTACGTATGGACGATATACAGAAATTTTCTATACCGTTAAATATTTTCTCATTAGGAAATGCCAGCTATGAAGACAAGACTCATCAGGGAATTTCGTGATCGTATACGAGTGAGTCGGAAGCGCCATCCAGGACTGTTTCTCTACAAAAGCAGCATTTAGGCGACCGCGAAATGTGAGGACTCTATAGGCGCAGCTAAACTGAGGTGGGTGGCATCACATGAAAAGAAAGAGAAGGATGAAAAGTGTTTAACGAATGCTTCAGAAAGCAATAGCGAAACTAATGCTAATGGTAATGAAGAAGAAGCAACGTGATGGCAACCACACGGTCGTTGGCTTCTATCTATTGATGGCAACGTCGACATGCAACGGACCGCAGCGAATCATCAATCGACTCAAAACGGAAGGATGGACTCACTTTCCCAGCAGTAACAAGTCTCAGCATTCTCTCAGAAGGCTTACGGAAATTGTCTTATTTCTTCTGTCAAAAATATTTGTTAAAAAATCGGAACTTCCCTCCTTTTAGTATTTCGCTCTGGCGAAATAACGTAGGAAAAAATAATAGAGTCGTTAACACCTCATAGCATTGCGTACTGGATGGTTAAATTGAGCCTCTGGTGAAAGTTTTTCTCTTCAATAATCCATTCTTTAATTTTGAAGCTGTGCTGCAAACGACGGCTCCGAAAGTTCAGTCTATGTATGTCGTCTAGTTACTAATACTCTTTGGAGTCGTTCGTTCACTTCAAGAGTTTTTCAGCTGTACCATGGAAATATTGAACAGAATCACCATAGCTTGCATTGATATCAATGCGCACGTTCCCGAAGACAATTCACCTTATCGATTTTTGAACAGTTTACTTCGGCTTATAGAGAATTCTAGCAATTAAAACAAAAATCAGAAACTGCAAGTCTTTGCCAGCAATCTGCAAATTTACATATTCTACTACGACAAAGTTTCCAGAGCCTTCGAATCATTTCTTGGTTTTCTTTCTCTTCTTTTTCTTCCGTGGCGAGACTTTTAGTGCTAACAACGAGGCAACTAAGAGAACAGGTTTTCGTCTACCCTGATTCGAGAGTGTCTCCGAATGCACCGTTGGTGCTTGTGGTTTCCGTAAGAAACTCCCTCAACTTCGACTTTTTTTCGGATTTCAAAAAAATAAATTTTGAAACAGATATATTTAAAGCAATATTCTCGATGTGCACATAATTCTAAAAAGTAGGATAGAAACTCTTCCATAGGTTGGTCAAATACTGAACCTCTCAAATTTTGAAGCTGTCGAAAAATCAGTTCCAGTCCAGAAAATTTTGATGAGTAGGAAAAACGTTAGCGAGCATTAGTAGTTAAATGCCATCTTAGAATGGGAACTCTGCACAAATTACGAAAATAGTGATTGAACTTGTCCACTACTGATGTTCTTGGGCAATTCTCAACTAATCACGGAAAATTGTAAATCTGTACAAATTTCCTCTTCCTCTAAATGAAAATCTTGAGCAAAAACTTTTCGTAAACTGCAATAGTAACTTCACAACGGAAATTTTCCCGTTCTTTAATGTTAAATATATTAAGAGAGGAAATGGAGCGAATTGAACAGTTGTAGTGATGCCGATCATCACGAGCACGGTGCTGGCTCGAGCCCTGGCTAGCCCACTTAGCCTCTGATTCGTCCGGAGTTGAGAAACTGGTATCGGAAAGAATCACGCTCTGCAATCCAACTGGAAGCGTTCCAGTCCGACAATCTCAGGACTCCAGGGAGAATTGCTCGGCCAGCATTCTACGACATTCAAGATGAAATGAAAATCAAACAAGAACCGAAGCCACACGTAAAAGTTGGAAGATCTTCGTGGACAATGGGTGCGAGGAAATGAATCGAGTGCGAGAAGTGCTGGGTTCTGGGCAGCAGACGTGAAGATTGGTCAAATAAATTAAAATTTTGGAAAACCCATCGTGCAGCACTCGCGACTATGTTAGGCTACCACGTACATCATTTTCGCTTCACCGATGACCTCGTTCCCATTGCATCTAGCCAAGCACGTTTAATTTTTGTAGATTTCTAAGGCACGTGTGGAAAAATCAAACTTCGGTTGAAACTTATGGTAAGGATGTTCCTCAGAAAGAGATTTGTTTTTGGTGTACCATTCACGCTCATCGAAATAACTTCGAAGGCAGTTCTAGGTATGTATACCTAGTCCGGAATGTCAAAATGGACGAGTTTCAAAACTAAGTAAGAGGAAGCAGGCTGCTTAGGTTGCTTTCGAGATCGTCAAAGATCTTGCGCTGTGGAGAAGATGGAGAGAAACTTTTGCGGCAACCCACTAGAATTTTCGGTTCCTCCAGTGCTATCATAAGGGACGGAATAGGTATCTGGACGCTGTGTAAATGCGAGGAAAATGGAGAGCAGTTCACAGTCGAAACCTTATTCCAGATTGCTTCGTCCTACGCAAATGAAATTGGCGATTTGCAAATACAAACTATCTCGACTTTTTGAGCTAAACGAGGCTTACAACTTGTCGCTTGCTGGTTCCATTCCGCGCCACGGGCTCACGAAGCCTTCTATGTCTCCGTCGTCAACAAATTGGTACGAAACCTGTCTGGAAGGATAAAGTGTAGCCTAGATATGCATTAAATCACCTCTAACGATGTTTAATGAAGTGGAATGCATGGCGCATCTTTTAGGGATTGATCAATGCCAAAAGCTTTATCCGTTTATCCTTTACCAGTTTGACGAAAGCTGAAAGGGTAGAACATGTTACACGCCACATGATTACTGCTCCCGAGCCATGCAGAGCGTGTTCCCCCCCCCCCCCCCCAAAGGGAAGAATGGTGAGAACCGTAGAAAATAAATTAAAAAATGAAAAAAAATAACAAAAAAACCAGGAAACAAACATATGCATTGCGAATTCCTCCGTATGGTACAACTAGTCGGTAAGGTATAACAAATCTAAGAAGGGATATAGTAAATTTGTTGGGATTAAATTCTTATTAGTTAGTACTACGTCATCCCACAGACCTACGTACATGTATTTCCTTCATCCGAATTTCAAAAAACGCAGCTTCAGTTATTTTACAGACTGCAACTCGCACGTGCTACCATGCTCGAACAAAACCACCACCATGGACGACGATTGAGAAGAAAGGAAACGAATGACAAATGTGCTGGGGTCCGCAAAAGTCGTGAGGACGGACCATCCAGGTATCCAAGTAAGTATATTTAAAAAAAACAATATGTGATGTAAAAACATGAAATGATTGATCGAACTGTTCCACACTAAGACAGTATTCAACACCAGGGCTTTCTATTTCCTACATGTGAAATGAAAATATGTGTTTCCTTCACAACTGAACTCCATGAAATGAGTAAAGCAAAAAATTAAAGTCATTGATAGAAGTGGTGCAAACTATGACAGCGTTTGGCACAACAATAACAGAAGTCTAATGGATTTTTTGCACTCTGCAGGTGTTAAAGGGAATCTTATTATAAATGGAAATGTAACAAACAAAGTTAATTAGGCGACAAAACAACTATGCTCACAACATCAATCAGTCTCGGATTAGAGACGGATTTAGCACCACGGGCGAAGTGAGAGAAAATCGGGCGCTGTGGAAAGCGACTTACTGGTCGTAACCAGTGATGCTGTGACCGAGTGATTCACCATTAGTAAAGAAGTTGCTATCGGATAGGGATGAGGAGTATCCGAGAATCAAGGACTACCACTACTGCCACCACATGTACCACACCGTTTACACTAG
This sequence comes from Angiostrongylus costaricensis, assembly GCA_900624975.1. Lineage (NCBI taxonomy): Eukaryota > Metazoa > Nematoda > Chromadorea > Rhabditida > Metastrongylidae > Angiostrongylus > Angiostrongylus costaricensis. Next base: position 59,639 of record UYYA01004582.1, on the reverse strand, counting down.
TAATACTTTGAATATTACAAGAAATTCGAGAAATGTAAGTGAATTCTATGGAAAAATTAAAGACAAGACACAGTTCGTGGTTTTCTCTCAGCAATCGCTAGGATGTTAAACAGCATGCGTTTACTTCCTTACACACATAACACATACAACACAACGGTAGCTGACGTTTCGGAAGAATCTCCTCCTTCAGAGCATCTTTTCCATCCGTCTTCCACCGAAAAAGAACAGCCCGCTCAGAGTCGTATATGGTTGTATGGTTGATGACAGCACCTCCCCACATCAACGATCGATGCGAAGGTATAGGGCGGGATCGCGTGTTTGTGCGGATGCAAAAAAAGAAAACACCTAGATGGCAGAGCAAGACAAAGCACTCCACTAGGGCCGCATAGGATACAGAAGCATAGCGGAGAAGATTTCGATGTAAAAATCGCTATCCTCGCACAGGAGACTAAAACACCAACGCACAAGCTTCTTGAGGCTTTTTGGATAGATGTCAAAAACCCTACAATGAACAGCAGGGAGGAATGCCCCGAGATCCCGAGATCACCCGTGATCTCGCCCAGTACCTTCGTATCGATCGTTGATGTGGGGAGGTCCAGTCGTCAACCATATGCGGCGCTGATCAGCGCCTCTTCCTCAGTGGAAGGCACGTAAAAATCGAATGAAATTCGGAACATACATAGATTTTAAAGACTAGATGTCGATCGAGAAGTAAAATGGAAACCAACGAGATCTTTAAGAGGAGGCAAAAACCTACCAAAGTTAGCTTGAGAAAATAACTAATAGTGAAGTTTATATCGTCCCCGGACGCCTACTCGACTGATCAAAGGAATCCTGTAAATTCCTACTGCCATAGATCATTCTCAGTAGTAAGCATCGCCCAGATCTGTTCGGCCACGCACATCATTGTCAATTAATGGTCCAGTGTAAAACCAATCAGAACCGAAAAAATCAATGAAGTTCAGTGGAGAACCGAAAATTACGAGCTGCTCGTTGAAGTGAACAAGATATTCGGAAAACGTCTGAGTTTTCAGCAAATAGATCTCCGGCCACATTTCGTTCTAAGTAGGTAGTCTGGCTGACTGAAATCACAACCGCTGAACGAAAATACCTCTTCAGTCAATCGTCACCATCCGCGTATGAAGGGAAGTCCGACAGGGCAACACAAATCTTGTCAAAGCTGCTTACTGCTGAGTTGTTGCGCAAAACGAGGTCGCTCGAACGTGGTGAAAATATCATTGGTGCCATCATTTTCAAACATTCGTTTTCAGAGCTTTAGATTTTTAGGTCCTTTAGTGGAATGAGGAATTATTAGGAAAATACCTCACTAGATAGCTCAAAGGGGCGCGTGTGGCGCAGTGGCTGGAAGCGCCACTGGGACACACACGTGGGATCGATTCCCGCGCCCATGGCCCACCAAGCCTTCCAAATGGTACTCAGTAAATTGATACCAGACTTATCTTGGAGGATAGCAGCACTGGCTCGATGCATCGGTTGGCCGCCGCGAGTCATTGTAAGGGCCAGATATGCGTTCAATCACGCCCAACGATACTTACTGAAGACGAATGCACGGCGAATCCCTCAAGGATTGATCAATGCAGAGAGCTTTCATCTTTTTTTGATAGCTCAGCGAAGCAGGTTTGAAGAAACACTTGACCAAAAACACCGGGAATATACAGTTAGAAATTGGCATTTTGACAAAAACATGTCGAGACTGGGAACAGATCGAAGTAGATGGTTAATCACTGAGCCATTGTGCGACGCCTGAAATATAACCGGTTACCATACCGTCTATCTAGACTAAGTTGCTGTGATCCTTTGAAATTCTCTTGTTTTCGAGACTCAGGAGAATTTGCTTATGCCAGTGACTTTCGCAGGATGCGCGGACATGTTCGTAGTGGAAGCAAACTCGCTGTATTCCGGTGGCAAACAATTCACAAACCATTGAATGCTGCTCGCTCAAGTGACCATAAACAAAGCGGAGCATCAACATGGATGACGATGGCAATGGTGAGAAACGACGAGAAAATATGTTGGAGCTCGAACTGCTCATGAAGATGTACCGTTAAAGCATGTCATTTTCGAAGTTAACTCATGGTTGCTGCAAGAATTTGTGTAATCACTAACATCTATAGAGAAAAATAGTAGGTGGATCAGTGTTCATTAACAACTCTACTTAGTTAAATGCTGAAATAACTTTACAAAAAAAATCAGAAGATCTTTTGGGTAAATCGCGTCAAAAGGCACCAATAAGGCACAGAAACACCGTTAAGATCAAACGAACGGGTCACGGTAGAGTAAATAATGTGCTGGAAGAGTAAAGGTTTATCGTTTTAAGACGCATGGTTTTGCCTGATAGAGCCCGCTCGCTATTAGAAGTGGGCCAAATTTTTCATACCTGAGCCTATTTCTAAGGTATCCTTGCGTAGGATCGCATCTAGTTTACATGAAATTCAAGATGCACTCTTTAGCAAGCCTAGAGTGGAGCAATGAATGGCAGTGAACAAAAAGAACTAGAAGCACCGCCACAGGCGCCGACTCCTCAAACATTCTTAAACAGCAGGAATTCAACAATGAAGCTGACATAAATTATTAGAGATACTTGTTAGTGAAACTTACAAAGTCCTCAATCATTATCGCTCATAGAAGCATCGTTCCAACCTCACAGAAAAGCAAAGGCATGTGAGGGACTGGAAAGCTGATAAAGTTAGCAAAACCAGGGCAGTCTCTTAGTGATAAGGGCAAAGAGTTTGTGGTAGCTAGTTGCCAGTTAGATGCTGAGACAACGGAAATCATCTTAAAGAAGCGTCCTTTAATCTCCTATCATCTGGAAAGGAATTTAAAGACCAATACCGAAAAATGAACTAGGTCGAAGTATCAATAGTGGCACGTCCAGAACCACCAGTTATTTTCCATCTTAAGCCTGAGTTACCAGCATGTTCTGTCTTATACTTGTTGAAACACATAAGTTATTGTATACTGACCATCTTGCATTTGCTTATCCATCACAGTTCTAAGCTAAGCCCATCATCAGCTGTGTGGACGGGCCCACAGATAGAATAACCTCCACGCAAGAGAAGATAAACAGAAGTTTTGAGTTATGGAACGATTAGTCAAAGTGCGTAAAATCCACCCAACGAAGACCGACGAAAGAACGGCTTCTATTTTTGAACGTTCAAATTAACCCATCTGAAAACAGCTAGATCACCAAGTGGTTCCAGTTAACAAAAACATACTGGTTCATTATCTCGTCTCTCACCGTTCACACAGTAAAAGGGCGCTATGTTTCGAACACTCACCAATATGTGCATAGAAAGAAAGCAGAACAGGAAAAATTGAAACTGGCGCAGTAAATAGCCATTTTCTATGGCTACGAAATTGTAGTTCATCGGGGTAGGTGTAAGGGGAGAACCTCGCGCCCAAGCGATAATCACTACGAGAAAAAGGTCTCGTTAATCCTGCCCTTCATTTCCAAAGAATTAAGCAGAACTATAAAACGTTTGCTAAAAAGCGTACGTCCAGAGGAATAAATAGCAGTGATTGAATTACCACCGACCACCCCCATACGCCAGCTAACTCGTCGCCGTCTGGACGACCGCACATGCAGAAACGAAATTGCATAATTTGTCCTAACAGTTGACACAGCGTTTGCGCCAGTTCGAAAGCGACTTATTTGATCTCTTGTAAAGCCTGCGGGAGTAATACATTGCTGAAACGAGACCACTTGCGTCCTTATAAAAGAACACCTAGTCGGTAGACTTAAACTTAAGCCAAATGCACCACTAGGCGCGCATAGGACACAAAGACATAAAGGATAAGACGATAAAGCGGTCGCCGTTGATCAGTCTCTTAGGGAAGCGTCATGCATTCGACATCATTAATTATCGTTTGAAGGTGATCGAATGCATATCTGGCCTTTACAATGGCCCGCGGTGGCCCACCGATGTATCGACCCGGCGCGCTTGGTGGGCCAGGGTGGCGGGAATTGATGCTGTGTGTGTTGTAGGGCGTCTCCGACCACTGCGCCACTCATAGAGACGTAAATGAGAAAATTTAAATAAATAAATGAGAAAGTACAAATCACCATTCTCGCACAAGACTCGGAAACTTCGGCTCGCTAAACTCTCGAATATTCTCGACAAATTCCATGGATACCGAAGTAAGCCCCAAGGAGGAATGCCCCGTTGTCATGCGTGTTCTCACACAGTATTTAAGTCTAATATTTTAGTATGAGAGAGGCACATTGCCCACTCATGTAAACTCTTTGTGATTTCGCTCTGCATGAAGTACTCAGTGGAATGCTCATAATAGAATGCTGTGAGTGTGCAAAAAAGCTACTTCGTGTTCAATGTGACTGAAATCTTGATTAAGCACTTTCTCTGCTTGGTTATGGAAGTGTATGGCTGCGAAGGCTGCAGTCAACTTAACTTCTCCAGTCTCCGAAGAAAACGATATCCACTGAGACGTGGGCATTTTTGCAAATAAAGATAGAAGTAGCAACCTTGTGTGTGCTTGTCGGGAAACCGACGACTTACTGATGATATACTGTGATATGTCAAACGTTTCGCTGTATTCCTTGATAACGATAGCTTGATACTTGATACGTGATACTTAAACGGGCCGCCCTCACTGGTTGGGCGGGCCCCAGCATAATCTCTATTATTCGGAGATTAGCTGGTTATTGGTTAAGACATTGTGGTTCCTTGGAATCCCGAGGTCAAGCTGGCCAAAGTCTGCCCCATGTCTTCACCACGACAGGCAGTCGCAGCCGTTGTGGAACAGAGGAAGATTTGCCACCATTTGACTAGTTTGATACTAGAACGGTGGTTGATCCTGGTATTGGTTTACTCTTAACTGGGCTTCCTGATGGAAACGCCGGACTCCTTCTCAGCTTGGGAGACCCTGCCAGGGGATGAATCCTCCTGCAGCACATTGCTGTCCGACTCCCAAGAAAACCTCCTAGCCACGGCGAGGCAGTAAACCGCTAGGATGATAACGACAACTAGACAGTATAAATCTAGAAAACTCCTTACAAAATGTCTTGTCGGACAATTTGGTAGGCGAATAGCTCTATGGGACCCTTTCTTCAATTTTTATCCATTTTAATCCATAGACCTGGCACAGTGAGAAGGAATACGAGGTTTTGAACGAAATCTGTGGCAAGCCAAGGCAAAGCAAAACCATCAGTTCTTCAAAAGCCAATGTCGGATTTCAAGCTTATTTTTACAAGATGTAAAATATTTAAATTTCTGGAAGCGATGAAGTCACTGAAGGCAGTTACGACCTCGACTTGGTTGCTTAAACATATCTTCCACAGGAACATGTCCAGATGTCGAGAGCGCGGTAATCGATAAACGAAAGCTCCGGTAGGTATAGCGAATGAAGCACAATTTCGTGGCACAACTCGTAAAAGTCTTTAGTGGTCGATAACGAGACTTGTAGCAGAGCGAATGATTGGTCCCTTTCTCATGATAAAAACGGTTGACAGCGATTAAAGTTTCTAGAGCATTTCGTTCATTTAAGGGACCTACCTCTCAAATTCAATCATTTTAGCAAAATTTAATAAGCTGTGATGGATTACAATAGTACTACACCACAAAGCAGTTGGTATTCTTCTAGGGGCGATTTCGCCTTTAGGAATGCTACAGAGCTTCGCCGCGGTCCAACAACTGCGCGACCGGCACCGGTTATTGGAAAGGGATAAAGCATAAAACGTTCTGTGTTGATCATTCTTCTAGGGTACTCCGTCTCTTATTCTTCACCAAGCGCCGTTAGAGGTGATTGGATGCACACATCTGACCTACACAGTGACTTGTGGTGCGCTGCTGCTGTTCTCCAAGACGAGTCTACAACCAATTTGACGACTCATATTACTATGGAGGATCCATTTCTCATCATACATCACAAAGCGCTTGAGAAAGGAGTCATTCTGGGTGTGTCTACAATACCTCATAACGGCTATTTCTTGATTCTCATCCAATTCGTGCGACACGAGTCGGTCGAGCTTCCTCAACTTTCCAATTTTCCTCGGATGCTTCGAAACGGTTGAGAGTTCACAGAGTTTTTGCAGCTTCTCAAAAAGTTGTGCCTAAATTGTTCCCACAAAAGGCTTCAAATCACCATCGTTGCTAGTAGAGGAATATCTCCAACTTTCCCCGTTTCCTAAGTCGAATTCACCACAACGAAATTTTCCGAACCAGCATTGCACCGTGTGTTCGTTAACACTTTCTTGACCTTATACCTCGTTAATGTATCGAGCCGTTTGTGCTGCATAGCTCCGAATTTGATTTTGTAGGAATCCGTTTGCCGAAACTGAGACTTTTACATTCCATTCTCTAACCTATAAATTTTGTCAAAAATATCATTTGTATTATAATCCAATTGCACACTGAGAAAGATATAAAATAGGCTTTGGAATTATATTCGAGGTACATGGTACAACATTCATTGCTGAAACATGAAGAGAAATGAAATTACAGACCCGACACTAAAAGCTCTCCAAACTTCTCGTCGTTGATTAACCCCTGAGCGATGCGCCATGCATTCGACTTAATTAAGCATTTTCAGAGGTGAATGAATGCACATCTAGCCTACATAATGACTTTAGGTGACTTAGTGTCAACGCTTCTATCTACCCAGACAAGTCAGGCACCAGTTTCCTGACCACAGAGAAGTGAAAGGCCTGGTGACCCTGCGGGCAGGACCAATTCTATATGTATTGCAAGGCGCCTCTAACCACCGCGCTTCACGCGCTCCGGGCGTCAATTTGTGAAATATTTAACACTTTTTCTTGAGAACTTTCTCGTCAAAGACATGGAAATAAAGTTCGTAATGTCTTGAGGGCCCTTTGAAATGAGTCGAGTTTATTAAGTTTACAGACTCCACCGGATGGTTGTCACGTGCGATACGGACAGATGGAGACAACAAGATGATTGTCACTCGTTGATAAACCACAGGTGTTGCAGGTTAATGAGTCAGGTGAGTACATATATTCGCATAGAAGATTGGACGCCTGGACTTCACATTCTTACATTTTGTGTGGGCCAAAGAAACCCTTTCATTCTTTTCGGTGTGCTAAAACCGGCATCTATAAATGTGATCGGGTTCGTGTGATTTTATGGAAAGTGAACCTGCTCGAATTAGAAAAAATGTGTAATATAAGACACATAAAAATCTTCTTCGAAGAATCATTTTCATACCGATGTGCTTACTGAGATACCTAAGAACCTACAAAAATTAGGTTGAGTGAAAGATTATGGTGGGCTTTGAACGGTAGTTTTGAAGAGTCACAAGTTGGCTCAAACACAACCAACAATTAAAATGAATAGAGCGCAAACTTTCTTTCCAACATGTAGCAAGCACAGGTATTCGCTTAGTTTAGAGTTTTAAAGCTCTATAAGGAACAAGTTTTTAGAAGCAACTCTGAGCAACGACATAGTGTACATGGTGGTTTTAGCAAAGAATCGTAGCAGCACCATCTAATCAACCGTTGATACAGAAAGGTCTGGCATTTTTGTGTTGACCCACTCTGGAATAATGTGCCAGAGCTTCACAAAAAATTCTTGGACTTTGCAGAAGTACTTCTTTAGTGTTATTTTTTTATCATTATTCAGAAAGTTTTCAAGCGTTGCTTGCGGAGACCATTAAGCTTACATTAGAACGTTCTTTTTTAAACTCTGGAAATTTGGCTTGAAAGCGTCTAAGAAGCTTATATGACAAACACTTAACCCACTGAGCTAAACAAGGTTGGTTATCATTCATAAAGCCGTCGTAAAATGGTTCACTCTTCAAAAAGACACAAAGGGCAGATTTCAAAACGGCAACATTGCTCCTCTTCGCACACCGCGTGGCATCAATTTATCTGGTCTTCTTTACTTTTCATTTCCTTCCAATGAACGATTATTGAATGTTTATTTATGTGATCTTATAAACTGATCTTCCTAAGCTGACTCGAGGTTGGTACAGATCTTCGTTGTCGTTGTCGTTGTCGTTGTTTTTGATGTTATTGNAACGATGGCTGACGTTTCGGCGACATAAAGTACGTCCAGGCTCTGAGGAAGGCGAAGTCGCCGAAACGTCAGCCATCGTTCAATAACATCAAAAACAACGACAACGACAACGAAGATCTATACCAACCTCGCGTCAGCTTAAGAAGATCAGTTTATAAGATCACATAAATAAATATATCAACTATTTATTCCGTGGTTCATAGAAAGTCGGTCTTTCGGATTATTGAATGGTTCACTCTGATTGCTTCTGCTACCACGTTCAGTGGGTCAACTTTCCCTACTATCCCAAGCTAGTCGCCGTCAACCACTGACCTCGCAATCTTGTTCCTCATCAAGAATGGTATTTCCCGAACAATAGTTTTTGAACCAGTTGTACTCCTACATGCTCGTAAATAATCCACAGCATCATCCTTTGAGACAGTTCGAGCTACTTCCACAGATATATCGCCATTTTTGAACTCATTGAAGTATGGCAGGACGAACTTCTCCTTCAACAGCAGAACTCAAACAGGTTGAAATTAGTACAAATCAAGGTTTAGAGAGAGCACCACATCATGAAAAATTGTAAAAGAAATAGGCATTAAACGGTTCACAGTAATAACTTTAAAAAATATTTGTGGATACCTAACAGCACTGATCGATAGAAACAGCTGAGGGAGAAACGAAGCACCCGCATGGTGTGCTGATGAACGCGTTAGCCCTTGGAAAGGGTAATATCCCCACCACAGACATCTACGATTCGGAGCTTTGCAAATAACTCAGCGTCATTATGGTTGCACCACACATGAAGAAGACAAATTTCAATCACGGAATTTGCTTGTAGAATTATTGATGACATAATCAGCTGTTATTTACTTAGTTGACCTTTTAACTGCTAACGACTTCTCGTTTTTACTCCATAAACATCAATCACATCCAAAAAAATAAGCGGTCGTGGCAAACCAAGACATTTTGAATTCAGTAGATAGAACAGCGTTGCTTTAATTTTCCCAACGTCGTAAATTCTGTGCCTGTTAATTCGTGGATAATTAAATTTAGAAAATATCAATAGAAAGCAGCAGTAGAAGGTTTTTTCAAAATAAAATCGAGAATAGCAATTTCTAAGATTGGCATTCAACCTCATCATCGTTTAATAAGTGTTTCCTTCTTGGGCCTCCCAACGGTTCACCGCCTCATCGTGGCTGGAAGGTGTTCCTGGGTGTCAAATTGCGATGTACAGCGGGGAATTCATCTCCTATCAGGGTATCCCAAGTTGAGAAGTAATTCAGCGTTTTCATCACGAAGCCTTGCTAAAGGTAAACCAATATTAAGACCACCACTGTACTGGTGTCAAAGTCGGCTGCGACTGCCTGTGGTTGTGCAGGCCTGTGACAGACTTTGGCTAGGCTGACCTCGGGATTCCAGAAAACCACTATAGCTCAACCAGCAAATCTCCGAAAAGTGAAAATTATGCTGTGGCCAGCACAACCAGTGAGGACGGTCTGCTCAAATATCAAGTATCAAGTTCCTTTTTGGGCAGACACGTGGTTGTCAATAAAAAGACTTATTCTCTACAATACTGACTGACGTTTCCGACGACTTCCCGTGCTTCAGGTCAGGCCAGGAAATGTCTACTCAGCTGCAGCCTGGTTAGTCAAAATGAGCCACATGTCTCTATCGCCGACCACGGATCTCCCTCACAATAGCAACTTTTGTCGATGAGTCGAGAGGCAACATAGTGCGTCCTCAATTGGGAGATAGCAAGTTAAATGCGAAGCAAAAGCCACCTTGCTTTTCTGAGTCGCAGGCGGACCCCTATTGTAGACTTAGATCCTTATTGTGGGCTAAGTGTTTTTATTGCACCAATTTGACACATATCTTTTGGGAACTGTATTCATGCACATAAGCGCAAGTGTGTTCTCGTTTATGCAGATTCTATTCTACGAGTTAATTTGGCCAAAAGCTTCCAATCAAGTTACTGTGAAGTATATGGGAAACGGTTAAGACGCCTCCAGCAAGCAAACTTCTCGTCTAATCTAAGATAGAATGACAAGCTACCCATGAGCATACCCTGCTCCTGGTTGAGAGTTCAGCATGCTAGGCTTGGGCATAAAAAGATGAACAGTAAAGTAGGAGGCTCTCATTCCACTGGCCCCTTAAAGAAACCCCGATTCGGCAGCGTAGAGTAGGACGAGTACGGAAAGGCTGCTTTATTCTCAGAACCATTTCAGGTTGCCCAAGTCACAAAGGACTAACTTGATGATTTGTACCTACAAATCATGCACACTTGCATCTGAGTCCTCGATAAAAGACTTGATCACGCACGCTGGAAGGATACGGCACGATGTCATCGGGTTAACCATGTTGAGGCGATGCCACCTATTTAACGCCGTGTGTGACACCGGGGAAGGAATTTTCTCTAAAGCTCCAATATTACAGATGTTTACCCTTTTGGCATAATGAGTTTAAGCATGAACATTGACTCATTAGAAAAATTAATAGCTCAAATCGGACTTTTACAGTGGAAGAGATATGGATGAAAACAGGCTTTGACAATCTTAGTCGTCTACACTCAAGTCAAACTATGACTAAGAAAACGAAATCGAAATCGAAGCGTTCTATGCCTACTTAGCGAACTTCTGCAGGAAAGATCATTCTTTAAGCTCATAATCGGAGATTTCAACATTAAGGCAGAACCAAGAAGAACGTCTCAAGAACGTCACATTCTAAACAAAGATTTGCCGCGGAACTAGCATGGTGTGGGGCTATCAGAGTTTATTACGACCACCAGGATCACCCATGATAAATCAAAACTCCAGAAACTCGATTTTTAATGTCCACGTGGAAGTCTTCCAATGGAGAGTGCCGTAACGAAGCACACCACATCGCAATAAATCGAAGGCTTTGACCAACCTACGTCGCTGTTGTTTCAAAAATCAACACGGGATCAGACTGTCACTTCTTTCCTACAACATTCTTTTTTTCGTGGAAATCAGAGAATGCTGCTAAGATTGAAAGACAAGATCACAAAGTCACCAAAAGCTAGGATTTGTTCCCATCCCAAGCCATCTCTTGCGAAGATGCCATTATTGAAAATATCGACGAAGAATACCAACGGTAAAGTTCTGCATAAAGGCGGTAGAAAAATCTTAGAGAAAGAAAGACAGCAACTATGACCGAAGCTGCAGAGTTTGGGAAAAGCATTTACAAAGTTCACCGATACATAACGATTTGCCCAACAGTTTTCTCTGTTTTTTTTGTCCCCGCAGTTTTGCAAGAGATTGAGTGCGCTGCATCCGAGCTCATCCTATCACTGTCATTGCCGTTAGAACATATTCTTCAATTTCGCGCTGTGCATAAGCAGTAATACAAGGAGCTAGGAACCGCTTGGTCTCTGAAAGTGTTCGGTGGTATTTCTATCACTCTTACCGAATTCTCTAGACCGGCCCTTTCGAAGCAACGTTTTGTAGCCGGACTTTTTCTTTCCAAATGAGCTGTAAGATAAATGGCTAACGAGAGTGTTGGCAATGAGTCGGCGACTGGCACCAAACCTTGCTATGACTTTGTTGTGTTTTTTTGCTTTCAGTGCTGTTGAAATCCAGGCATCGTGGTGTTTCTGTTGAGGTTACGTTAGTACCTGGATGATTAGCTTACAGTGAACTTGACCTTCCTAGGCTTCTAAGAAGGTAATGTTCGCCGAAATGTCGGCCAGTATTGCATTGCATAGTTTTTGTTGTTATCCACCTTGTGTCCTCAAAAGAATTGCTCAAAAAATACTGACTGGCTCGTCAAGAAACAGGGTGTTCTATTTAGTAGAAATAGTAATAATGAAAGGGCACGCGCGGATTCAATTGCAAATAATCCTGTATTTTAATGTGATATAGTAGCATTAAAACGGACTAAACGAGGGCTTTTCTTTATTCAAAATCTAATTCTATTCAAAAACATAACAACAAAAAGGCTAACAATGCCTGAGGCAGAAATTAGAGTGTATGGGTTTAATTGAATGCGCTGGCGAAGAACTATTTCGAACAAAAAGTACTTTATAGTCTTAAAACTAAGGAAATAGGTAATCTACTGGTGAGCAACTCGACTGGGTACTGTTGTACCAGTTTCTCTCGCCGGTTTCTTTGCTCACAGAAGAAGGAGAGGATTCCGTGTCTATTGCTAGGAATGAAGGTATCAGTTAAGATACTGAGTACAAAACGGGAAATGGGTGTAATATATTTAGCTACATTTGCCCGACTCGTCCTAGGTCGACTTTAAATTCACTAACTCTGAGAATTTACCACTGGGTGATGTGAAGATGTAGTAGCAGACAGACACGTTTGAATACTGCCGAGAACAATTAAAAGCAAAAGTTTGTCAAAATTCTATTTTAGGTTGATTTATTTATTTATATGATCTTATAAAGTGATCTTCTTTAGCTGATGCAAGGTTGGTCGTTGTCGTTGTTGTTGGTGTTGTTCGTCGATAGCTGACGTTTGGGCGATTTCGCCTTTCTCAGAGCCGTGACTCCCGAAAACAACAAGTGGGGCACCCAAAAACAAACAAGAGCAACGACAACGACAACGAAGACCTATACTAACCTCTCATCAGCTAAAGAAGATCAGTTTATAAGATCATATAAATAAATATATCAACTATCTATGCCGACGTTTATAGAGAGCGAGTCTTTTGACCTATTTTAGGTGTTAAAAACAAGTCTTCTTGTTTTACGCTTTAAATATTCCTTAACTGGCATTAATTTCAGTAGAACATTTCTCTTCGTGTACCAAATACTGACAAGACTTGTGGACCATTGAAAATTGTTCACTGGAAAACTTTGCCAGACGGTTGTTAGCAAAACAACGAGCCCTTTTAACTATTAAAGGCAAGTGATTGTGCTCACTTCGGAGTCTATTAATCGAAATGAAACCAATTAGGATGCAATAGTTTTTGCGAAGGAGATTTTAGGCGTCTAGAGTTCACCAATCTTCTAAAAGAAGTCCTTTGTGGGATTGCTTGTTGGCGAATTTCGAATTTCTTATTAAGAACTTACGGAGATGTGTAGACAAGTGACGCGAGTGTGATGGGCGAGCAAGTTTCCTGTTCTTAGTTATAGAAGTGGATCAAAGTGATTTAACTTGTTGATTACTCATTAAAATTCACTTCAGGAGGTTTAACATTGGTCCAGCTTTGTCCAACTCTGTGCGAAACCAAGCTCTCATACTGAACTGCGTGGATCTGCTCCAGTTACCAGTCTTCATATGAGGGGTGGGCGTAGATATCATAGATTCGTCTTAGCAATCTTTCATATGTGCCACGAAACTTTTGAAACAAAGCGGAAATTGCGAAGTACGATTGCAAAGGACTGCATTCCTAAATATCACTGTAATGCTGTGGAGCTTCTCTATAGCTTCGTCGACATTTCAAGTCTTATAAGAAATTATTCACTCTCTCTTTGTCGTCTTTACTAACACATCTAAAACTGGCCACAAATTACTAAAAACGAAACAATGGCATGAAGTGGAAATCGAAATGTTGGCTCCAACATATCACATAGTTCAAACAGAAAGATGTGGACAGGAAGCTTCGAAATGAATCCCTCTTTTTCAAGTTCAACACTTCAAAGCTAGCACCTCATGGTTTAGAAATTGTCCGCAAAATTTCATACTAAAGTTGTAGAGGTTCTTTTCTGAAGACAAGAGCGCTGCAATTTTTTAAACCATTCAAGGCGTTGGTCCAGATCACATTATAGGACGCACAAGAACAGAATATTCGAATATAACCAGAAAGCCAATCAAGAAAAACACGTCTACAAGATTTTCGGAGAATACAACGTCAACGATGCTAAGACATTTTCAAAATGTAGTTTCAAGACCAGATTCTAACCCGCCATTACTCTTTCCAGAGGCTCACGTGTTATCCACTGGATCACTGAGGACCTTCCTCTGACTTGCTCCCAACCAGTTTTTGATCCTAGCGGTGCCAAGTTTTGCGAATATCTCACCATCATTGGGGCTGTATTCCACATAGATTTGAAAAAATAAAGGCACTAAATAAAAAATTATACACTGTGTTTTCAAAGAATATTTCTCAAAAAGTAAGCAATGAAATTCGGATAAAAGTGGCAGTCATAAACGACGAAACGTTTTCCCGAAAGTTCTTCTTTTCGTGTGCAACAACCTCTTTTTTGCAGCTAGTCTCCTCTTGAATTACAGATCGCTTGACTGCGCAAGTTCTTTTCATGTTAGAGTCCTTCCAGAGCTTTGGGTTCTGTGATAATACAAAGTCCTTCACAACAGCACTACGTTTAACTTATTTTTGAATGCTTTGCTTAAAAAACTCAAGTTAATTAGAAACCTTATGTCGACGAAGCTTAAATCTCGCCTACGCCCTTGCTATACATTGAGGTAGTCTCCACTTAGTTCACATGCAGAAATTGAAGAGATTTTAGAAGGAACACAATTTTTCTCCTAATTTAAACTTATAGTTTAAATTTATTTTTAACTAAACAGTTCATTCCATGTTAAATAATGATAATCCAGCTTTAAGATCATTTATAGTTGAACTACATGTGTATCGCTGAAATTTCATCAACGACGATACTTCGATTAGAAAAACAGGTGTGTACTTGGCATGGAAAGTCGCGCAGAGAAACGGTTCTTAGCTTTTGATGACAGACAACATACTGCTTTAGAATCAGTGGTCAGCAAGCTGTAAAGGCAAATCAAAGAGAAATACTTGGGTACTTGAATACTTGGACGACCCGTCTTAGGCATAATCTTTTCACGTTTTAAAGAAAAAAAAAGCTTCTTTTAGCAATTTATGTGCAAAACTTGCTCACTTAGATATTTTGATAGCACGCCTTAAATGCTTGTGAGGGCCTCAGTACAATTTTCATTTTTTCTGAGCTTTGTTGGCTCAGCTGTTGGTGTCCCGAGGTCAGCTTTGCAAAAGTCTGCCCCGGGTCTTCACCACCACAGGCACTCGCAGCCCTTGTGGATCAGAGAGAGATTTGCCACCATGCGATTATTTTGATACCAGGGCGGTGGTGGGTCCTGGTATCAGTTTGCTCTTAGCGGAGCTTCCCTGTTGAAACGCCGGATTCCTTCTCAGCTTGGGAGGCACGCTTGGTGGGGCTGAATTCCCCCGTTGTGCACCGCAGCCTGACACCCAGGAACGGCTCCCAACCACGACGAGGCGGCACTGTTAGAGGAAATAAAGAGAATTATTCATGGAAAGTCATTTTTTCAAGTGCGGTGTTCGAAACACTTTTTGTTTAGTGATGAGATCTCACAATCGCATCTATCACCTTCACTCGAGTATAGCAAATACCTAGGGTGACCTTACCGACATATTCTTCTTTGATCGCTTATGTTTTCTTGCGAAAGGATGCGATGCAGTGGATTTTCTGCGTTACAGAGATACTAAGAGCTTCCATTCTTTGTATTTTTCATTCATGCGTCTTCACGAAATCGTCTGAACATCTGGTCGGCCCCTTTATGTTGACATGGCTTACAACTGGGTCTCGAACGACTCCTGTCCGACGTTCATCGTTCACCTGCAATATGTGTCCGTCAGTGATGCTCAATATCCTGACATAAGTGACAGCTCCCTTGATTTTCACTCGTCAAAGCATCCTCAACTTCCGTTTGCCACTCACACTTATGTGACGCGAAATACTGCTAGAGCGAAGTGTTTTCTTTCTTTGTAAATGGATAAAGCTTTTGACGTTGCTCAATCTTTGAAGAATTTGTCATGCATTCGACTTCATCAACTATTGCCGAGGTGATTGAATGCATGGCGGCCCGATACAATGAACTGCGATAGCTATGTAACAATTTATTGAAATACAATATAAGGATTGTATTTCACATAGTACCCTGCCATTAAAAAATAATAAGATGTAGATGGAGAGTTATATACTATTACTTTAGTGTTCTCATCGTTCCAGAAAAGTTCGGTAACAACACAGGCTGTTCCCGGAGTGGTGGAGAGCTCGATATGAAAATAGTATATAAAAATACGAAAATAACGATAGCTTAAGTTAAGAATTGTAGAAAGCGACATAACAAAAATAAATTAAAGTGGAAGAAAAATGTGTAAGACCAACAAAAATAATAACATTGTAATATTATGTATAAGGAACGCGTTAGCCCAGAAAGGGTAAAATCGTCCTACCGCAGACACCAGCGGTTCGGAGTTTTGCAAACAGCTCAGCAACATTGTGGTTATATTTCACATAATACTCTGCCCCTAAAACCTAGTGGGCAGTAAATAAAAACTGACGACGTTATGGGTAATATTTCCGTGTTATACATAAAATAACAAATAATATAAAAATCTAGAAAATGGTACAGCTCCCACATTTTACTACTCAAAGTTTTAATTGACAGTCCCGAAAGTGACAGAAATAGTTTTTTTACGGTGATGGCAACTTTCTGTTTCCATCTAAGTCTTTGTAGAACGATGAAATTCTTGTTCAAAAGTAGCTGTGAAGCTTAAGAGAACAACTTTTGCTTAGTAATACTCTGAGAGATTTATTCATCAATACATTCGTCTCCATGGAATGAAATTTATTTATAGAGCCCTTTGCTAGACACTAGAACTGTGGCTTGAAACGGATGGTTGTTAAAGATTTCATTAAAATCGTGAAATCAAAATTGGTGCTAAAGTGGCCAATGATGATAATTCCTAAAAAAATATACTTTTCCTTGCATATACCGGGCCACACAACCTTGCCGTTATTTAGAATTATGTTGTCACATATTCTAAGTAACTGATAGCTTCTTATGACAAGGACACCACCTCCACAGATGTGGCCACTATCACATCCTCGAGAAAAGCTGCGTCACCAGTAGCACAAATGGTGTTTAGTGGACAGTATTGGTATATTTGACGATGTCTTACTTAATTCTTTTAACTTCGGTGGGTAGGTCCTCTATAAGAAGCTTCTGATGTTAGAGTTTATAGTGGCGCGTTCAGTTTCTGCCTTTTGCTAACTAGAAATGAGCTACTTTGCGTTGCCTTTGGCCGACTCGACTTCCATTAGAGGAAATAAATCCTGCGAAGAAACCACTAAGCATTTGGAAGTGAAAGCCTACGCCGATCGTTCAGAACGACCTTGACACGCTGTAAATGTTAGAGATTTTCATTAATTTCAGGATTTATGGCAGACATTTATGTTGATTTCGAATAAATCATTAGAATAAAATTCCTCGTAACTCTCTCGTAGATATAAAAATGCTCGAGTGAAAATAACGGCAATCAAATTGGATTTTGAAGCAAAAGAAAGGCGTGCTTCAAGCAACCGCAGCCATATTTCAAGAAGTTTCTGATGTGAACTGTCTTAACAGCATAGAAAACTACGACATACGTTGCTGATCGTACATGGATTTCAAGGAAAAAAATGTGCTGAATATATTGAACTTTGTAAACACCTTGAATGGATTTTTTGAGAGTCTTATTAACTCCTCCAGCTATTTACTTGCTACAATATATACACTTATATACATATATATTATATAACAGCATCGAAAACTGTGATTATGTATAAGGAGTGAGTATTGCAGTTGTTTCATCAAGGGAAGGGTGCTAGTTCGACCCCGCCTTGGGTTTACCAAGCCTTTCATTCTTCAGTAATCAGATAATTGGTTGCAGACTTGGCTGGAATCAGTTTGCAGCTTCCAGTCCAAATGGACATGCTCTAGTCCGGTAGTTTAAGGACTCGAAGAAGAAACTACTCGAACACTATTCACCGACCTTTTTGAAGGAAGCGTAATGTTCTAAAGCAAGCGAGTCCACACTCAAATCGGAAGACCGCCGAGGTCGATGCATGTGAGGTAGTGAATCGAGTTCAAAAAATGCTAACGTTCGCACAGTGGCTGTAAAGATGGGACAGGTAAAATAAATTTAAAAAAATATTTGTATATGCATGGCAGTGAATTTTTTTACGGGTGTCTTCTCAATAATATTGTCTTTACTTTATGTCACTCAAACACGTTTTTAGAAAGTTTCGTTTTGCAAATTTCTTTGGTAACTTGAAAAACGATTGGCTCTTCATGACCACTGATATGAATTCATTTTTTCTGAAAGGCGAATATCCCGATACAAAAGTGAAATAGCGGCATCAAAATCAGAACTGAAGGGAAAGGACGTCTATATAGTTTAGTTTCAACGACTTCGGAGCTCTCAACAAACTTATAACGCCAACTGTACCAAACCATTTGTAAGCCGTCAGCTCTCTCAGCTACTTCGTGAAACGGTCAGCGTTTAGGCTTTTTGATGGCTGGCAAGCTGGCCTCCATTGAAAACATATTCGCAACTTCGAAACCTCCAATTAACCATTTTAACCGGATTAAACGAACCAAAATTCCTTATTAAACAACGAAGAACTCAAAGTATCAGTAAAGAAGATCAAAAGTAGTACGAGATCTCACTGCAAAACAAATTTTGGAGTCTATGCACCAGAAGCTTTGATGAGGATCCACCACATTGAAAAACAAAATGGGGAAGATAATTAAAACAAATCCTCGCGGGAAGTGAAGGAGTTCATGAAGGGTCTGTATTGCGGGGGCAACTCAGGACAATGTGGCGCCAAGGGAGAAACCGTGTAGAAAGGCTGCTTAGAATAGGGTGATTCTACTTGTTCTAGAAGAACAATTCACAACCATCGAATTGCACAACTTTGGTGAAGCATATTATCCAATGACAAAGACTTCCTTCTAAACAGTATTTAGCTTACTATTGACACCACAAGTGGTTTAATGGCGTCCATGGAATTGACAAATACCATATTTCCTCGGAATATGTTAAAGCAACGTGGCCGGCGGCCTTCGTGTTCTGTTGACATAGCAGAAGCTTGAGTATGAACATCGATTTGTCTGAACAATTAACGAGCGGAGGCGGACGTTTATGGTTAAAGTAGTGAGAACCAATTCCAGCTTTATTGGCTAAACATTAATATCAAGCTATAAAGATGATATTCGTATTTCAAACCAATCGGGTAAAGATTCTACGGGGTCGCAACTTTTAAGGGTAACCCTCGAAGGACTGATTGCTGAGACCGGCTCCGGAAGTGTTTACAAAATTCAAATTGAGAGCTACGAACCGGGATGAAAAGAATAGGATGAACCATCAGAATTTATCAAGATGACTAAAACCATCGCTGATAACACGACTCTCCTTTCAAAGCTTCGCTGTAGAAGTTGGAAATGAAACTCTCAAAATGGAAAACATTAGTGTGCCATTTTTTTTTAGAAAGTTGAAACTTTCACCCAACCATAATAGTCTTTGTCGTAAACTTCTGCAGGAAATCGAGAAACGGTTCCCACAAAAATTCTTTTCAATTTTCAATAGAAATAAATTTTAAAATGTGTCGCACACTGAGACTGAGAATTTTTACTACCATCATAAGAGATGCTGAAATATTTGCAAAACGCCGGACCGCGGGTGTCTGTGGTGGGAAACTAGCGTGCTATTACTCTTTCCTGGGGCTAACGCCTCCACCACCACACCGCGTGGCCACTCGCTTCGCCTTTCTCTCAGATAGTGCTATCGATAAGTGCCATCAGCAATTACTTGTCAACACGATTGATCTGAGGAGCTCAAATCAGCTTTAACCCAGTTAAGTTGAGGCTGTCTACTATAAGTTTTGGAAATATTTCAGCATCGTTGTGGTCGTATTTCGCATCATACCCTGCCATTAAAAATTATAGTAGGCAGCAAATAAAAAGCCAGCATTATCATAAGACCGTCTTCGACAACATGGCAACATGAACAGAGAACATGATCAGATCATAGAACACATTTACAGCAACTGGGGGAGATCCAACCGTGACCAACAAATTACTTAGTCTAGAAGCTTTGTTGCGTCAATGATATAGTCAAACGGTTCACAGTTAACAGCCAACACATACCTAAACTTGCAAAGATCTGCAAATTAGCGAAAAAGGAAAGCTGCAGAGGTCGCACAGAGCATTCGCAACGGCAGCCGAAACCCTGCTAGTTGCAAGGCGTAGATCACCGTACTCCTGTGCTTAGTCCGAGCAAAGAAACGAGTGGAGAAAATCATTCACAACTTCTATTTCGACCGCGTACTTCCGGTCGTCTCTCGCAACATTACGTCAGGAAGAATGGATGTGTTATACCAACGGTACTTCTTCCAAAGTCCAATAATCTTTAAGAGTCACTGAAGTATTGTATAGCATCCAACCACACGCGATCAGACTCGAACATGTCAAAAACCTGCTGCAAGCCTCATCAACACACTGACTTCACATGTCGCGTCTTGAGGTGCACGACCTTCTACTTAAATTGTATCAAATACTATTGGCAAAACAGTGAACGTACTGTGGTTATGTAAGAAAGACTATTTTTAAGAAATCTGGTACAACGGACGACCTCCACACCATTTAGAGACTCCTGACAACAAGAGAGCCACTTTGCCTAACCTTCATCGCGCTATAACAGATCTATGACTCATTTGCTATGGATTTTTATGGACACGCGGCACATGCAACGCCAAAACCAGAATTTAGTCATTTTACAATAACATGGTCATATGCGAGGGCTCTATCGTATAAAATTTATCTACACCCATTATCGAAAACGTCATGTGCAAGCTGAAATACGGGACTGGCATCGGAATGAAGGTCAGAAGGTTCAAGCTACATTGCTTTGTTAATGAAATCCTTCTTATTAAGCAATCCTTTGTTTTAGATGACCGTTTTCACATCTGATGGACGAATACTAACACTTCTTTATTAGCTCTACTTTCTAGAACTACCTGAAAAGTGTGTTCGTGAAAGCCAGATTCATTTCCTTATCTACGCTAAAAGTAACGAATCTCTCATATTTCATCAATATCTGTATGAATAGAAAAGTCGAACTGTTGAACAACATAGACTCAATTCTGAGCGGGAGCAAACAAGCAGCTTAGTTAGCTTACGAGTGGGGCGAAGATATAGTGACTAAAAGAAGGAGCGCCAGGACCCTTCCTTAGTCTTTTGATTATATGATCCTTGTTATCATAAAGCACCCTTCGCAAAGATAAGGTTCAAAGGTCTCTCAGCGCTGCTATCATGCCACTCAGAGGATAATGCTAAGCATTAAGATGTTCAGAAATTAATGTGGGTTTGTAATTTCACTGTTTTCCCTTATTTTTCTACACGTTTTAAGCGTGGATCATTTTTCCAAATGGTCTACTTCCGCGCATGATTGCAAGTTCATTTGGAGGATCTTTGTTACATATAATTAATTTATAATATAAATTGTGCCGTTGACATATTCTAAAGGTTGGAATTTCGAATGTAAAAACAGTAGTTTTGAGAAATGTATCGCAGCGAACGGCTTCGAAAAAACATGAATGACTTATAAATTCTATGCTATAAAGGGTTAACGAACGTGCCGTGCAAGGGTTGGTTTAAAAAAAACTCTCCCTAGGAGATTCTACATTGAAGCTCAGAGAGCTAGCGCATGTCCCACTGCCACCGACGATTATGATTCGAAGGAGGCCTCTCTGTAAACGAATACATGCAGAACCAATGTTTAGCTTTTTGTTTGATGCCCAGTATTTTTTTCATGGCAAGGTATCATGTGCAATACAGTTACAGTAATGTTGAGATATTTGCAAAACTTGGACTCTAGGCCAGATTCGAACTCTCGATTACCCTTTCCAGGAGCGCACGTGCTATGCAGCACGTCAGCGAGCCCGTCTTATTGCCTTTCTCTCTGCCAGTTTTCTACCCTAGCGGTGCTATCAGCAATCATTCGTCAGCGGAAATGATCTGGAGAGCAGAAATTGGCACTGACCCAGTTAAGCTGAAGCTGCAGTCGAGATCACAATGGCTAAGTTTTCTATTTAATTCCTATTACATTCCTTGGGTAGCCACATGAGCTCCCAGAAAAGGTAATCACGGGTCCGAAGCTGGCTTGGGGTTCCGAGTTTTGCAAATATCTCAGCACCATTTTGGTTGCATTTTACAAGCAGAACTATTTAGAAACTTGCAGAAGAACTCAGTGTAAGCATATCAACTCTTTTTGAACATCTACAGATAGCTGAAGCCTGAAGAAATTCGACAGATGGATCCCCACACGAGTTGAATGAAAGTAAAGGTCCCTCCGCTTTAAAGGCTCTACTACGGCTCTACTTCTATGCAACCAAAACGATCCGCTTCTCGAACGCCTTGTGACGTACGACAAGAATTGGACCCTCATGATAGGTAGCAACAGTGCTGGAACGGCGATGAAGCTCAGAAGCTCTGATCTACAGCTGGCTTAATCTATCACAGCTTTCTGAATCCTGTAAAACGATTACGGCAAGTAAGCATATCCAGCAACACAACGAAATGCACCGAAAATTTCGAGGGCTGTGCCACACTGGCCAGCAAAAAGAGAGCAATCCTTTTCCACGATAACGTGCAGCCACACTACCGACGCTGAACTCGTTGAACATGTTGGGCTATGAAGCTATGCCTCATTCACTGTACTCCCTATACCTCTCACCTATCGATTACCACTTCTACAAACATCTCGATAATTTCCAGTGCGAAAAATGCTTTAATGAGCAAACGCTGACTGAAATCACCATCAGTGACTTCAGTGACTTCATCGCCCTTAGGTGTTTGAAATTTTAAGCATCTTATAAATACACATTTTTCGCGTTGGCACAAATGTGCAAATTTTAATGCTGCTACCATTTCGATTAAAAAAGCTTGTTCTGAACTGAGATGAAATACAGGTTGAAATCCGACATTAGCTTGCGGAGAATCAAATCTGCTTTCCTTGTGCTTAACGTTGAGAAAGAATAGAAGAAGGAACCGGAAGTTCAGATTAACGGCGTTAAATGCACAGGAAATTCTGTTTGATAAGCAGAATTATTATGAGAACAGTGCCAATATGTGGAAGCGAATGAACTCCCTCGATTTATTTTTTCTTAAAATAGATCTGATGTATCACATGAAATAAGACCACAACTCGAGGTGAAAAACTGAATCGATTACCTTTATTTTCACGGAAAACGACTCAGATACAATACTGTTTGAGAAAAAGTGCTAATTATCCAAAAAATACTCATGAATAATAACGGTGAGATAAGTGTCACCCTTCTGTCCTGATTGAATACCCAAACAATTTCGCAAGCATCCAAAGGCGGATATGTACCTTTCCTAAGGCGAAAATTACTTCCAATGATTGAATCTCTTTCTAAGGAGGACTAGGCTTGTGATTACAGTACTCAAGTGGTTGTATTTTTACGCATTTTTGTGTTGACGTGTCCGAGTGTTTGTAGACCTCGGACCAGGCGTCAAAAAGACTGCGTCGATTTGATTAAGGCTATGTGACAAATTGAATAAGAAATAAGTTTAAATTTGTTCGAGACTGCTATAAAGTAGGCACACCACCGACTATTACGAGAGCTCCTTACAAACTACGTGGAAAGATACCCAGCCAGCATGGCAGAGCACGACGAATAACCACCTAAAAAACACATGTTCTCAATCGAAAATGGAAGAGCTCTTCGTGTACCTCAAACAGACGAAATTTGCAAATGAAGATTTTATGGCTGCCTGTTTTAGGTCGATTGATTCTCCGATTACGGTAATGCAAGAGAAATAGTAGAAGATATATGAAAAAAGAGTGAAGTGAAAGTTACTGTCATCTCGAAAAAATAAAAAGAAACATGTGAAATTTGCTTAAGCCTCTATTGGACTGCGGCTTCTCATTACCACTAATATTTTAGGAACTTACGCATGCATGGTGGGAAAAAGAAAAAGCACTACTGAGAAAACGGGAAGAAATCAAAGATTCTCCAGGGTTTTGATAGGAAGCTAGAAATCTATAAAGCTCTATTGCTTAAATGTTGTTGGATAAGAAATAAATAAATCGGTTGACTGATAGATGAAAGAATAATTAGGAAAATATGTTAAAGTATTAACTACGCTGCAACTCTTAAGGAGCTAAATGACAAAGCAGTCAGCACCCTCCAATCGCTCTTTGGCGCTTTCCACTTCAAACGTTCTGAAATAAGAAGTAATTATTGCTACGCTGAACAACTCAGAAAGAGAAATGATAAGAATCTAGAGACAACTGCATGTTGTTGAAATAAAGGTGGTTTTGTTGGATCTGATAAAAATTTCTGTTTTGAAACACTGTACTTTAGTAAACACAGACTAGTGGGTGGTCCTGGGTGAAGAAGTGAACCGCGATAAACATTGGAGAGTCTATATCACGTAGAGTTACCTAGGCTGATAATGAGTTCGACATTTGTGCTTAATATTGCAGCTGCGAATAGACGTATTTCATAGCACAGAATGGTGAATTAAGCTTCATTACCTTCTCGCCAAGAATAAGAACAAAAAGGTATCTCACATTAAGAGTCTGATGCTCTTCATTTCATTTAATCGAACGGAGCCGGAAAACGGCTACCGGGCATGCCTGAGGAGTATACCGGTGATTAGCGAGATTAAGTACCGACGCTTAAATCCAACGAGATTAAGTCTCGTTGTTAATGGCGAGTATTCCTAGGTTTGAACTGTAATGTTCACTGTGACATTCACACTTTCTGCATTGTGTCCTGAGATGAAAAACTGCTCGCAGTCCGGCTACGCCATTGAAGGATTCAAAAAAGCATTATTAGTAGGAGCAGAGATGTTACAGGTGGCAGGCGTTGTAGAATGCCATCCAAATAAAGCGTATATTAAAATTTTTCTTCTGATTGGAAAGCAATATGGTATATGAGTCTAGTATGGACAAATATCACTACAAGTGGAATGAATGAATACGAGCAAAGAGGTTATGTAGCAGCCGGTTCTTCGGCAGCCGTGTGATGGCTTATAGATGAGAAAAGGACACTGAGAACCCTAATATATTCAATCGCGCCAAATTATCCACAAAAAAATTCGCAGATGGGAGACAGATCTGTTATAAGGACTGGTGTTGGAGATGCACATTAAACAGAAGCGAATGATGATTGACATCTCTTTTTTTACTATTTACTGGCATTTACTGGTAAACACCAACTGCTTTGAACATGTTTTCGTCGCACAAACTAACCAGCGCTCTCAGAAATAGTTTTTTCAAATGACAAATTAGAGAAGGGAGAAAAGATGTGAGGAAAGAATTAGATGGGAATGGCATCCAAAATGAACCTTTGCCTATTAATCGTGACATCATGCTTATTTTGTTAGCATTGTTTAGAGGTATGTTAATCCAGAATCTCAATAAGCTTCACAAGACAAATCGCTTGCCTAAGCTCAATTCCACACTTTTTAGACGCTTCCAAAATTAATGTTTTTCTGAAACCCTAAGCTTAACGTATATTCTAAGTTTTTTCGGATCTCTTACAAGAATTCCTTTGATTGATCATCATGTATTTCGTGAAGACATTTTAAGCTCCCAAGAACTCGCTTGTAAGCGAATACTAGTAAGGGACCTAGTATTGTTCAAGTTCGATATATCAAGAAGTCGATGTTCGTCTGTGTGCTTTTTTTTGAAATTTCATCGAAGCAGTTAGCTTCAAAGCGACAACCCACCAGAAAACCAGTAACTGAACCACCTTCATAACTACCTTCATGCAATATAGTAAGTGTCCTTTGTGAATAAACAATCAGAAAACTACGATGTCTAGCCGATAATCGTTATGCGCTGAATATCATTAACGGTTCCATTCTTAATGCTCGGCATAATCCAGCTCCCTCATGAATAATTCATGTAAAGGTGAAATCTTTTAACTGTCAAAGCTTTCAACACAAATGTCTACGGTTGTGGATTACCCTGAAAAGCGATAATTGGCAATGAATGGATAACCCAAGTGCTAATTATAATATTAACACAAAGACGATAAATATAAAGTCTAGATGTCATAGTAGTTCAAGGGACAAAAGACCAGCAAAATAATTCCCAATAAATTTAAAATGAATGAGGCAATAGGACGATAGAGAAGAGAGGCAGGGTCTATGTCAAGTAAAGATCTCACTGAAAAAAGGACAAAAGGGTAATGTGTGGTCCCCTTAAGCATCTATGCCAACGATTTCAGAACAAAGCTAATATCTAACGGCTGTCAGCCAAGCGCAATGGTTTCCAGCAAAAAACTATTTAGAAGAAAATCTGAAAAGCGTTATTGGCAAGCGAAACATTCGCTTACCTCACGTTGTTGGTTTGGTCACTACTCCATCCTCACTGCGGAGCTGGTTGGCGAGCGTTTCTGGATGTGTTTATGTTCTCGGTCGTTGTAGTGTTCATTTAAAATCAGCATCTATGTTCGCACTACAGAGGAACTACTCTGAATTGATTATTTGCCTGTGCTTTAACTGCAATTTATTGACAATGCCTGCAAAACGTCAATTATTTCGCTCTTATTGCCCATTAGAACACTGTTCCATTTGTAGAGAGCATTCATACTTCAAAAGATAAAGAAGTAGTTTCGAAGACCGACTTTCTATTAATTTCGACACTGACCAAATAATTCACTATGCTCTTGTCGAGCAAACGCGAGGTGTTCATTTACTCTTTTTTACAGTAAAACTGACGTTTTGACGGATTTCGCCTTCTTTAGACCCTGAAAATGTCAACATGACTGCAATCTACCCAGTGGAGCATTTCTATAACTAAACAGAGAAGATATGAGATTAAGATTCCAATCGCAATTAAAACAAAATACCCAAAATAACAATTCACCGAATTTTATGAGTCTCCCACTGAGTGTATCTTCTAAGGATCTACGGCAAATAGTTCACATGAAGTTCAGTGCCTCTCACATTAAAATATTAGCCTCAAATATCGTGTGAGATCACGAGCGATTAGTAGGCATTCCTCCTTACGGCTTCATACTCATATTGTTGGAATCTATCCAGAATCGTTCGAGAGCTTTGCTCGCTAAGGTTTCCGATTCCTGTGGGCTGGTAGTAACTACTACTTCAAATCTACGTCATGTCTCTCTATCTTAATCGTGCGAAGTAGACTATTTTTTTAATTTCAAGTTTATCGACAAGAGTTCGCTTATACGGACGCAGAGTAGTATCGTCAATGCATTCGTCCTCGCACACTTTACAAGAGGTCATATAAACCGTAGTCGAACTCATGCAATCACGGTCTTTACCGCTGTGGTATGTTTAATTTTGCGTTATACATAGACGGTCAGAGAGGCGATTACTCACTAACTGGCGTCTCAGAGTGCTCGGTAGTACTTCGCTTACTGCTAGCGAACGAATTCCTTAGACCTGCACCTCTTAAGCAACGTGTCGTAGCGGCACTTCTTTCGTTTCAGATTAAGGGCAACATAAACGGGATCCTATTATCGCTAGAATCATTGTTTAGGTCCTGGGTTTCCCCTACACCGAAACCGAGGAGTAGGCACTGGAAATGGCTCTTTGCCACACCAATTTCAGGGATTCTTCACTCTACTCTCTTACCGTGCACACATTCGTGACTGTTGGAAACATGTTTCTTACAAGCGCTCTATTTTTGGGTGAGAGTTAAAAAAAAGGTAATGAACGATTTTATTTCTATTACTTGACTTTCGGAATAACTTTGTGATGTATTCGTTTTCGAACGGGTTAATTCAAATGTCAGAAATGGAAACAAGTTTTATTTCGGTTTCTTTCTTTTCTTCTTCTTCCTTTAAATTATTAATTATACGCATTCTGGTTGTTCACTAAATAACTCAAAAGATTTGGCCATTCTCTTTTTTGTGAAACAAATAACAAAGCAATCATCTATATATCTACAGCAGACTACAGCCGGAGATCGGTTACTGGTGCTTCTACTTTAGACATAAAGGCAATGTGCCCTTCACTGTCTCATTGCCAACCCTCTCATTTGAGTGTTTATTGCTCTTTCGTGTTGTATAAGAAGCTCGAGGACGGCTTCCGACAGTGAAAGATGTGATGCTCAGCGAGTTCTTATAGCGAGCAAAATCCGTTGGGCTAAAAACTTGCACATAACAGGTAGAAATTAACCAGTTATACAGATGATGCAAAAACTTGCCACTAGCTTGTGGTGGTCGTCTACTGATGTATTAAATCAACGTTTTTATTCTCCCACAGAATCTCGTGTCACCTTTCCAACAACGGGAGGAATGAAGGACTTGGTGAACCCAAAGCAAGCGGTTGAACCAACAATCGATCTAATGCTTGTTGCAGGATACCTCAAACCACTGCGCCACAAGTATCCCGGTTTTCAAAACATAATGAATTTTGATGATAAAATTAGTGTAAGATATGTGTTTTGATAATAGTAATGGTGACAACCAATATTTTTGAATAAATCCCACTAGGAACGTCTCATTACACTTCAGTAACAATCTCGTTATGGAATACGATAGCCCTGTAGTGCAAGTGAATTGGTCGTCTTACAGTAGCCTCCCAGCGGTTTGCCGCTCATAGTGGCCTGCAGCTGTTCCTGGGTGCCGGATTGCAATGAATAGCGGAGATATTCGTCCTCCAGCAAGGTCTCCCAAGCTGAGAAGAAGTGAAGGAGTCCGACGTTTCCAACAGTCAGCCCAGTTAAAAGTAAGCCAATAGCAGGATCCCCCACCGTCCTGGCATCAAACTAGATGCATGGTGACAAATCTTTCCCTAATCCACAAGGACGGCGACTGCTTGTGGTGGTGACGACTTGGGACAGCCTCTGGCTTGGCTGATCCTGGGACTCCAGGAAATCACAGTGGCTAAACCAGAAAGACTCCGAAAGAATAGAAATTATGCTGGGGCCTGAACAACCAGTGAAGAAGGACTAACCAAGTTTCCAAGCAGGTAAGCAAGACAAAGTATGCGTAATATTGATGATAAAAGCCGAATCCCTGTAGTGATTTACATTCTTCAGCAGCAAGAATACAACACTCCAAAAGAATACCTGGTAGTTCAAAGCGCAGCAAAGCATTCCCAACAACCTCCCTATTCTTCCTGCTTTAGCGTATTCTCCGTAACAGTTCCTCCAGAGAGACTTAAAGAGCTTCCATCGTACAATCGTCCTAAATCTGGAAATCTAATGAATTTGTACATAGTAGTCCTGTATCAAAGTTATCACCACAGTGTTCTTGCAACAATGCGATATATTCTGTCTGGTCCTTCCTAGGCTTTTATGCTATCTGACGAGTATGAATTCTTAAAAGGAGGCACACGCATACGCGTCATCATGAATGACATGAAATTGCGATCATTGCGATTAGTGAAAGTTGATTTTCTCAGTCGGTGTCGTCACTTTTGAACAACGTTTAACTGCTTACCCGCCCCTTGCAAACATACAAGATGACTACTTTATCACAATTGTGATTTTGGAGTGTACAGCAACACTGTAATCTCTACGCCGACGTCGAAGTCCAACTCTCCAGTAGCTTATTACGATTAGAGTACTTTTTAAAGAATAGCCTGTTTTACAATGATTTTGAAACCGACCGTCATTTAACTTCGGTACTATAATAGAGATGACGATTAATAGATGACTCGCCTTCATTTCTGATATGAGTACAGGCACTACTTCCATTCATTTCGATGGCCTGTCATTCAAGAGAATGTTCGCGTTCACATGTGAGTTCGGTTGCAGCCTGAGGATTCGTGGTCTGCATGATTATGCTTGTCGTCCTCAGGTCACCCACTATACTAAGGCACTCCAAGCTATCCACAACACTCAGTCGCCGGCCGTCGTGAATCAGAAGAAACAATAGTAGCAGCCATAGAATAAAGCCTCTGATAGGAGATTCGAGAAGAGAAACAACTGTGGACCACCAACAAGGCTCGTCGGCTCTGATGAAGACGAAGACGTCGAAACGTTAGCCGAATAAAAATCTCTAGCAATCTCGTGTAAGTTCGACATTATAAACACGTGTTTATTATACTGTTGTAAGAAACCAGTGAAAAAAATTCGAACCAAAGTTCCAAACAGAGAATGTTTGTGAGTCATTCGACGCGTTATCGAAATTTATGACACAGTTGACGAAGAAATTTATCGTCACCTCTCGTACTTTTCGTTGCTCTCTTCACTCCAAGTCCTTTTAATCACTTACTCACTTACTCACAATCTTACTCAATCTTAATACTATTCACTTAATTCGTGCTAATCCTGTTAAAATATGTCGATTCCATTCATTCACGTTTTTTCAGCACGTTGGAAATTTCGAATCTTTAGCACTTCGCCAAGAGTTTTCTCGTCGATTTGTTAAAGTAAAACAACACGACCTTAAAGGAGAACTATGCGTCAGTCTTTCTTTTTTTCGCTGTCTCTTCGCCCTGAGAGAAAAGAAGATTCCACAAACGAATCCATACAAACCATGCCATTTTGATAAACCAGCTGAAAGCTAAAATCACACCCTTAAAAATGATCAACCACTAGTGCTATTAAGTAATTTATGAAGCTACACTTCTACGATTGTAGTATAAAAAACATTCCAAAATATGAGCCACTATTTTACGCTCTGCGCCACAGGTACGGTAAAAAGGAGAAAAAACAAGAAAAAAGAGAACTAATATTCAAGAGCGGATGGTCTGCCACGGGGGTTCTTGTTAAATCGTGGCGAGATTCCTGAGTATGAAAGTGGCATGAAGAAGAGATTGTTCATCACCGGTTCAACCTTAAACTGAGAAGTACTTTTAAATTTTTGTGTTTAAGTTTGAATAAGAGTAAACAAATTATCGAAATTTTCTTTTAAAAGAAAAAGCTTATTCGTATACGATAAGAGCTTCCTCGCTTCATCAACTGTTTGTAGCATTGACACAGGAACGCTTTGGAACTGTGTTCGCAGTGCTCTGGACGAACAAGAAATTGCTTAGCAGGTGAAATATTGGCAAAATAGGAAAAAAGTGCTTAAGACCTTAAGATCCATAACTGGATCACACCTAAATTTTAATTATGACTATCATGTTACCGAAGTTGTCATGTTGGTGACAGCTGAGCTGTGTGAGACTGTAGCGTATTCCATGATGTTCACTACGGCATTCAGCACTTTTCTAACCAAATTCCTCTGAGTTATTTCATTTCTATTTACACTCTTTTAAAACAATAATGAGAGTACACACGACGCGATAACCACTACCCTTCAGTTAGTCGGTGGTCTCATTGAAAGACTCGAAACGACCCACGCTACTCTCTACTGTCAGTGTAGCTCTATCCTTCGAGTACTTCATAATCTTTCATCGGAATCTCTACGTTCGCAAAGTATGTAGTGTTCAAAGCTGCAAAACTGTTTTACCTGCTTATTTTTCCACTCCCTGATTTATTTTATAGGTCAGGTCTTCTTTTATTTCTGATCCTTGTTCATCGTGCTTTTCGATCGAAGTCTCTGCTCTACTGCATTTGCTCGAAAACACAGAAGAAAACAGAACGAAAGATAACGGCTACTTCTGCACAGCAAGGGTTTGACGGGGTTTTTTTGTCTAAAAGCATGTCGTTTTTATTCCACCGCACGAGTTCTACTATCCAGAATTGCGAAATAAACTATTCTGTGTAGGTGGCGTTGCTTTATCGGGTCCACCTCCGAAACGTAAAGCACACTACGCCGTGATCCAGTTAACGATAACAGTCTGATAAGCCGTGCTTATTTAGGACGGACACAGCTTACAATTGACCGTAAACTCTGTTCTCAATATAGTAGTGGTGTCGAGACTGTTCGCTAAGTGATAGCCCAACAAGTAGGCGCAACCTCTCGTAGCCTTGGATTACAGTATCGGTTCGGACGAGCGCCATATATCCGAATAAATATTAGAATACTGATTGCATATTTGATCTCTTTTATGGAAGATTTTTACCTAAACAGATTGACCATTTCCGTGGGAAATGCGTAGGTTGAACTCCATAGGCCGTACTGAGGAATTAGTAAACTGTTTTCGATATTCCTTGTTGACGGAATAACAGGGCGCGAAGTGCCCTACTTGTCCAAGACTTTCGTTACAAGAAGTTTGTGTTCATATCAGCTCTTTGATGTCATTGTAGTTGATTTCGTATAATTTGAAAAAAATTTGCTGTGATATCACAGTCATACTCTGCAGCGCTCTCCTTCTTTTTGCTCTTAAATGCTAACTGGACCTCCTTGCAAGGATTCTTCCCAAACGGGTGTTTGTATCCGGTACGGGAGTTGTAGAAGTCTTATGCCATTTTGCTTTACCTCCTATCAGCACCAACGTTCAATTTAAAGTTAGCAATGTTTTCATTATCCACACAAGAGCTCTTTCTGGAATTTGAAAAATACATTTTTCATGCGCCGTTCTCGACTTCATGGATTTTCTATAGCAGAAGTTTATTGCTAATCACAAGGGAGTATTTTTGCAGGATTACTATCAAGCTCCTTATACTCCTAAGTAGATTCTTCTAAGTGCTGGGATTCTGACAGGATAAGTTGATTGGCATAAAAAGTATCTCAGCACTATTCAAATGACCTTTATAAAGCATTGCTTTTCATAGTTTCAATTTATAGTACGAGGAAGTTTTTCTCAATCAATCAATAAGTATTCTGTCCAAGACCTTCATGTATTGTCACATATCATATATTTCCTGCTGCTCTTTATATTCCTTTTATTCGCTGTTTTTATTACGAAAAAGTTTTCGCTAAAGAGAAGTTGTAGTTACGAGTTTCGATACGATAAACTTTTTTACTTCGGTGTTAAAGCCAAAGACAGCAAATTCACCAAATTCATCAGTGAGCTTTTCATTTTGGATCACGTTGACCAACAGAAACCGCATCAAAGTCGACCTCATCTGGTAAAAGGTATCGTTAACATCTTTTCATGGAGCAGATTTTTGAACAGCGTTTAGAACAGAGAATGTCTAAAAGAAAGGACAAGTACTGAAACCTGTCGACTGGGATAGTTTGGTGACCAACAAAACTAATGCGAAAACTTGTGATGACATTTTCTTTCCCAGAAAAGCTCATTAGGATTATTGAGGTTCCTCCATATAGCTTTGACTGTTAAGCAGTAAGTTTACAGGAAAATGGAGTACTTAGGACAATTGAACTAAGTGCTAGAAAGCAAGCTAAGCAGAATACCATAAGATGGCAAAAATTGGAACTCCAAAATTCACTGTGGAAACTAAGCTTTCGTAGTAATTATCGGGCTGTCGTTTGCCTCTTACTGCGCTTCATCCTTTTTCAGATGATCTTCCAGTAAAATCAAATCTTTGTTTTCATGCGGAAGATGTGAAACATTCCCTTCAATGGTTAATTTAAGCTGCAGCCCGCCCGAATTTGTCGTCGCCATTGCGCGCTTGCTATCTGTCATGGGAATCAACGTAAAGAGCACACACTGACAGGGGGTAGGCATTTTTTCTCCATTGCCCACTTTCCTCGATGTTTCCCAGTCCTCTCAGCCAAAACTTTCTAAGAAACCAATGCACTTTTATATCGAGCCATTCGTGAATACGAAACACTGCGATTGAATCTCTGTTACTGAGAGTGTTTATCTCTTAGTTATTTGCTTATCACTCTACAACGATATCAACTAGATGCATTTGATAACTAAGGTTTAAGTTCTATTTTAGTATTGATCTATGCGTACAACATTATTGTCGTAAGAATTTCCTACATTTACCAATCCTTTACGGCTTTAGCAACTGCGTGATGAAATGTTTCAAAGCAAGTGTGTTTGATGAAAGAGAGATGTTTCATAGAGCGTTTGCAAATCATTTTCCAGTTTTTTTCATTGTGGGGTTTACTTGTATTCACGTAAATACCGAAGCATATGGGTAATTCTGGTGAGTTAAAAACGCCCTTTTAACTTCTCATCTGACTTATCGTCATCTGAATCAAACACCGTCCTTTGGCGTTTCCATTCACCTCTGCCGTGATAACGTTTAATTACACTATGACACCCCATGGCTTATTTGTGGCGCAGGGGTCGGAGGCGCTCTGCAACACACACATGGAATCGATCCCAGCGCCCATGGCTCACCAAGCCCTCCATCTTTCCAGGGTCGGCAAATTAGTACCAGACTTGTCCGGGAGGGTAGCAGCACTGGCTCGCTACATTGGTAGGCCGCTGCAAGTCATCGTAAAGGCTATATATGCACACAATCACCTCCAAACAATGGTTAATGAAGTCGAATGCATGGCGCATTGCTCAGGCATTGTTCAACGCGGTTAACCTTAACCTTTATCCTTTTTATGACACCCTGTGCTTAATCAATATGTAATCAAACTGCCAGCCTAGTCAAGCAAAAGCTCGGCCACTGTTTTTATTTTAAAAAAAACCATAATTTTTCGCGTAGTACAAAGTACAATTTCAGTAATTGTATCGGTTCAATGGTTCCACATGAACTACATGGTGAACGTTCTTATATCGTTGAATAAAGTAAATCTCAGTGGCAAAACAAATCTTTGAAGAGTCTTTGAAATATGCATTTTGTGGAACTTAAACGATTTGTTAAAAAATAACAGATTGTTCATCAATGTCGTCAAGGTTATACGCTCTGCTGAAATCGAATTGTCCATGACGATCATAGACCCTCTTGAACCACGATGCCTAATTCTACTTCTTTGACGTTTATCTAGAATGGCATCAAGGATTCCCCAAGCGTTTTATCCAATTGTGATCGTATGCATTGAGTTAAATGCACACTTGTCCTGAAATTATGGAATTATTGCGCTTTTCAAATTGGAAGAAGCATATCTCAGTTCTTTGTGAACTTTTCCAATTGAAAAGGGCATTATGAGAACCTGCAAATCTTCGCCATAAAGGTACTTTATTCCTTATTCTACAGTTACAAAATTCTAACTTTGCAAGGCTCAGAACACCTTTTATTAATTTCCTTGTTGCCCCAAGAAGGAGAATGTCGTCCGGGAGAACGTGATTATGCCAACGAATAAATCGTTGATATTCGCACCTTAAAACACGAGAAATGTACTTAGCACCTCAAATTGTTTTAGAAGTCGGCTTACAAACGCATTTAACACTAAAATAGCATTATAGAAAACATGTATAAAAATGTAGTTCAACCTGTCCAATGAGCACTCTGGTCATCTAAAAAACATAGGCGGTTATTGAAAAACCTAATCTTTCGTGAATATATTAAGGCTCATTGGATGGATCAATCTAGCAAGCAAGAGGTCATGAGTGCTAAGAGCTTTCTGTTTGTATTTTATGGACTTCGAATTTTGGATGTTTTCATATTTCAAGATTTTCAGGGATTCAGAGGGGTTTTCAGTTTTCAGCTCCAGAGAGAGAGAGATTTCAAGGTTCTTCATCGATTTTTAAAGTTTTGCTTTATATTAAGCCATAATGCAAAGAGAGTTCCTTCAAAATTATTCAAGAGAAGCTGGGTTGGTCGGAGTCGATAATGGAGAGCTGGTTGTCCTCACAATATGATTGTTCGTTGTCCTATCGAGTCGAATCCAGCGAAATGGAATACTGATCGAATGAAGAATCCCAGTCGACGGTGCCTTCTTACGCAGGACGCATGTCAGTAGATCAACATGTCAGTATATACTAGGACTTCTTCGCTGGATTCAAGTTGGTGCAACAGGGAATAATCGCACGGCGAGGACAACCAGCTATGAAACATTGACGCGAGTCAATCCGACTATGAGAAAAACGAAGACGTCGAAACGTTAACCAAATAAACCTTTTAACCAGCCTCGTGTTTGGACCTATAAACATATTGATTATTTCTGCTAAGGTTTAATGAAGACAGGTGTGAAGAATATTGATTCCATATGTTATACTCTAGAGAAGTTCGACATTATCATCCAGTTGCACAGCTAAGAGTAAAATGATGTCTAGAATGAGTGAGAAACTTGGTGAAACCCGTTCTATGGTGGCCAACCTTTCTGTAGTAAAAATTTTGGAGCAATCGTAGCAAGAATGTTTCGAGAAAAACTTCGGAACCATCAAAACGTCAGTTAGGCGAAAATACGCCTCGATATAGGACTGCCCTGGATGAAGAGGCGCCAATCATCGGTTGAGGAAGGAGCGCTCCAGTCTTCGGAAATTCTTTCTTCTCTAAAAAGTAATGAAATTTTATAGCTGCGTGATACTGTGGATAGCATTCCGACAAATTAATTACGATGAAAGCCTTCTGCCATATTGGGAAGTAATATTTCGTTACATACGAAAGAAATTTCGGCATACTTTTTTACTTTGGTATGTGAACGCAGCCGAATAAATGAGCAGACCGTCAGTCATAAATCTTTGTCCTCGCTGCTTTTTTGAAACTACTCATTTGTTTAGCCACGGACGGCAATTATTCCGTGCTTATGTTAGATCAAGAGTGTAGAGCTCATGTGGAACGCAGCAACTGCTTCTCTTCAGTTATTTTCAAGATGTTAACGGACCTCGCCTAGACACGTTCACTTGCGGTCTTCATCAATTAACGAAGGAAATAGAATTCTTAGGTAGCTACGTTAATGAAGCATTGCCTTCACATGTCTTAATACGTTCACTACCTTTTATATAAAAGATTTTGGTGCAAAGATTGAAAAGAATTCATGAAGGAGGACAAAAAAGGCAGAGCATTTGGCGTACATTAAGCTCTTATGGATGCACCATCCATTCGAAGCCGCTGAGCATTGGTGATTAATTGCATATATGTTCTATACAATAATTTGCAAAACCCTACCGACGAGTTGATTGAGTTTTTTTCGTCTTCCAAACTAGTAGTTCGGCAGAACTTTACGACCCCGAATAATAAAAGACTTGGTGTGCCAGATCGAACCAATGACCACTGATGCATTGCTGTGCACCTCTAACTACTGTACTGCACCTGTCTCATTATCTTTTTGAGAGATTCACTCTCTGCGAATACTTGTAATTTCGCACCTGCTTGCTAGACTGTGTTTTAATCTTTTTTTTCGTGAATACTTGTGCCTTTTCCAGTATTTGGTAGGCCTTAGTTCAATTTTGCCTTTCTTTCAAATCTTTTTTTTTCTGAATCTATAAAATACCTCAACCGAAGGCATTATGAATGATTTGTAGACTCTGCGTCCACCAGAGGAACCCATTTACACTATGGTGGTCTCTGAATAATATCTTCGAAGACATTTCTCAATAGTTGATAGAGAGGTACCGGACTTTACTTCCACATGCATTCTATTCCAGTCCACGATTTTATTCCTTATTCATGTTTTCGCATCGGAGCCTACAATCACATGAAAACAATTACCTTATGAAATTTTCGTTCTTTTCCGACGAAGTATTTCTTTCATTTTGGGATTTATATAAATTACTCCTTCACTTTCATGACGACCCCACACGAGTAAGTACTAACGAAAATAACAAAAACCAGAACTGATCCCACTCCTATTTAACACTATCGCATCCAATATGGCCTTAAATAAATTTTTGTTTACAACTTTATTCTTGCTGATGACGAACACGGTTTTGTCAAATCCTCTACGTCAGAAGCCACGCAATAAAGCTCTTATTACTAGAGTAAGACTAAAATAGCACCTTGCTGAGAATTGTTCCCATGATTACCAATTTTGACGACATCGTTTTCATTTCTCATCACCATCTCTACAAAAAGATTGCTAAGGAAGTGATGCTTTTGAGAAGTCGTAGAACGAGTTTGCCTAAAAACAGTAGCGAGTGGCGTCTAGCGAGTGCGAGAAGTCATCAGTGATGACCGGCAATGGAATTTCATTTTTTGAATGAAAATGTTATCGTTAAGATGATAATTAATGAAAATATCATTAAGGCGTTTTTTTGCTTCGTTCTATATTTACCTTTACAGCTTCTTCAAACACAAGATAGTTTCGTGGAAGGCTGAAAAGCTGCAACTATAACACTAAAATAGATTGAGAGAGACGAACGAATATTCCACCATAATTTTCGTGGTCGTTAATGTTCGACGAATTTTCGAATTCAGTCCAAATTTAGTACTACTTTATGGTTCGCGAGTGATTAGGTGCCCTAGGCTAAATACATAGCTGTAGGTTCAATCAAAGGCTCGTAATTTCTGAAATCTTCTATCCTTGTAGGGTTCAAAAAGGGTGCCAAAGTTGTCTCGAAGGATAACAGCACTAATTTTGTACATCAGTTGGCCACTTTCAGTCATTGTATAGGGGATATATTTCTAGTACCTCTAATAAATCACTTGATGAAGTCGAATGCAAGGCATATCCCACAGGGATTGAGCAACGCCGAGTGCTTTATCTTTTTTCAATCCTATTACCGTGACCGCATCAATGCGATGTGAAGAAGCTGACAGGAATTCCTTTCAGTTTCGCTTACGGACATGGCACTTGGTGTGGGTTATCGCTTGACCAGTTGTTGATTCGCTGTTGATTTATTTGGTTTCCTTTGTTATTTAGGGCATTGGTTTACTGCTTCCTCGACGCCCGACATTTTCGGTGATATATCGCTTTCTAAAATACTCTGTAGAGTTCTGATAAACAAATAATTTTTCTTTCGTCTTAAGTTCTGCCTCGTTTGTAATTCCATTCCTTCTATGCTCTTTTTCCCACTCTTCCCATTCTTCGTCTGCTTTCCACAATTTTTATAATCTGTTCTTTTCTTCGACAAAATCTCCCATTAAGTGTTTTTGTCTTGCAAATCTCCGAATTGTTTTGTTTGAGAACTAACATTATGAGCATCGTTAACCTTCAAATTCTTCACCATTCATAAAATATTTATATCGAATGCATTCGATCCGTAGAAAAAGTTATGACACCGTTTCATGGCATACTATGAGATACAACACCTGGTACGCATTGAGGGTAATGCATTAGTGCAAAAATTACAAGAACTTTCGGCATTGAACCAGCATGTTTCAGCCCATAGTAAACTTTTCGAATTGAAAGGAAATTTCATGGAATTTGCAGATCTTCACTCACGAGATAGGTTTCCCTACTTTATCAAAGTGAAATTATGATTTTCTAGAGCCTACGAAATGAACTACTTTTGAGTCGCTTTTTTTTGCAAACTCGTATTTCGACTACGAGAACGATGCAGGATTTCCTTTAACTGGATGCATCATTTCTTCTGTATGTTGGAATTTTCTAAAACCTTGACTAGATCTTTAATTTTTTTTTGAAAACCTTAACTTAAGGCAGATTTTGCGCTGAGAGGATATTCTATAAAAGTTATATATGTAGGTATACAACTATTTTAACTACAAAATTGTGTACAGAATATTATAATTATATATAGAAGATGGATAACACAGTAGTAGTGACGCCGATCATCACGAGCACGGTGCCGGTAGATTCCACTCTGGGCTCACCATGCCCCCGGGATCGGAAAATTGGTGCCGGACTTGTCTGGGAAAATTCACTCTCTGCAAGCCAAGCCGGCTATCTCAGAACTCCAGACTCAACTAACATTCTATGATATCCAAGATAAAAGGGAAATCCTCAAGCGTCAACCGAAGCCACACGCAAAAGTTGAGTGACCATAGTAGAAGATAGACACGAGGAAACGAATAAAGTGTGACAAGTGTTGGGATCCGTACAGTAGGTGTGAAAGACGGATCGAATAAAATAGAGCAAAAATACGTATGTATATGTATATTTTTTCGTTTTTTTATGTGTAGCTTTATATATATATATGTATATATATGCGTATGTACTGTTAAAACGAAAGAGCGAAAGCCATTCTTTAGCCACAACGATACTGAGATATTCGCAAAACTTGGACTCCGACCCAGATCGAACCACGACTTCACTTTCCAGGCGCTGGCGCATTACACATTGCACCACGAAGACCTTTGCTCTGCGTTTCTCTCAGCTAGTTTTCTTTCCACTAGTTCTCTATCTACTACCATCAGCAATCACTTTTCAGCGGGATTATTCTGGGGAGCCCACATCTATTCTTTAGATCTGTGAGATTTTCAATTCATTATTGGCATTGATGGTCGAATAATTACCGTGACTCGTCAAGATGTCATTTTCGGGCTTCGTATGTTAATATCGCAAGTATTTCAAAGTTTTTGAAAAAAAAAATAACGAAAATAAATGGTGGACGCATCAAAACGAATCCAATCTTCTTCTGAACATTTCTCATGCAAAAAATCTTACACGCTTTCCGCTGCTTTGAATAAACTGGCAAAGTTGTGAGTTGTTCGGCTCGTTGTGTAATTCTCTGATGGGTTTTCACGCAATAGCTCTCACACTGAGACGGAGTTTGTATCATGGACGACGAGGAATTCAAAGCGTTGCATGAATCACGATCGGTTTCGAGAAGATGCTGACATTTCTAAGATTTTCGTTCAACGTCAACAATACCATTGCGGTGCTGCAGCTGCAGAAGCCAACTCCACCCAACCTTTCACCCGACCGATAGAGTGATTCTATGTGAACATCAGATTTCGACTTTTTTCTAAAGACTGCACACATTTTAAAAAAATAGGAGTGTTTTTGAGAAGGATAAAGGATAAAACTCTAGATGTCGGTGAATCCTTGAGAGATGCACCATGCATTCGACTTCATTAAGTATCGCTGGGAGTGATTGAATGCATATCTGACTTTTACAATGACTTGCGATGGCCTACCGATGTATCGAGTCAGTGCTGCTATCCTCCTAGATAAGTCTGGTACCAATTTGCAGACCCCGGAGAGATGGAAGGCTTGGTGGTCCATAAGCGCGGAATCGATTCCACTTGTGTGTCGCAGTGGCGCCTCCAACCACTGCGCCAAACGCCTCACGTTTTTTTGATTAATTTCCTCTAAATCATTCTGCAGTAACCACTTCGAAGGAAATCTGTTAGACGTTTTTCGCCTTTTTCAGGCCGTAGAAAGGTCATATTAATATGCAATCCATTCACTCAGACACTTCCGTAACCTCAGCACAAAAACTTACAACATAAATTCTTATTGGAAAAAGAGTGAAAATGGAAATTCATTTACTTAGGTTACGAAATTGTTTAAGTGGATGGATCGCGTATTAACCTTTCCAGGCACTAAAGAAGTCGAAGCCACCGAAAGGTTAGCGATTTTCAGTGAATTGTGTATTAACAATCTCGGGTCTTTTCATCAAGAAAACGATGAATTATTGGTCAATGATGACGCTAACAGAAAGTCAATGCTGTTAGACGTCATTGGTTGATTATTACCACTTTTTGAATATGTACTTCTGACACAGACTTAAAAAGATCCAAACATCTTGAAAGTGGAACGTATCATTATTACAGTAAATATATCAGAAAGCACTGGAAATAGGTAACAAAATACGGGGATACGGGCTCAATTAGTTACAGTAGCGCATTTCTTCAACTTCCTCAGTGTGGTGAAGAAATGCTCCGATATGACTAAGTGCACTGAAAGCTGTTTTATCCAACAGCCACACCCACAAAGTATTTGACATTTCATCCGAAAACCCAACGAATAGACCTATGCAATGATTTGCTGCCGCTCTGAAAAAAAGAAAGAACTAATTGAAGGCAGTAAATCTCCTTTCGATCCATATGACTTGGTTACGGCATGTAGTGACAATTTGGGATCTATTGCCTGGCACGACCACTTCTGGATTATGGTAAAAAAAACTTGTTCAGCGGAAGTACCAGTCATGTGCTGCGATCTCTATGATTTTGTACGTAACTATGACGACTGACTAGCCAAATATTAGTGAGGTCAGAATATGGGTTCATTTTCAAGGACGTGCTGGAGTAGTAAACAGTTTTTGTGCAAACGATGGTTGATGAAAGACTAACAAAGACGATTCGTCACGCTCATGGCCTATTTAGAAACACATTGTGCTAGTGAATCGGATTCGGTCACTACAATGGCTTGACGGAGTTGTAGGAGTCGAAAAACGTCGTCTTCCGCGTCACAAGTGATTCCGTCACCACCGGATGGTCGGTTTTTGCTGTTCAACATTGGCCGTCGAATCAGCAGTCGGCCGCGTGATCGGCGGAAAGGAAAAATCTTTTCGCTTCTTTTGTTGCACAAGTATTGCTCAACTCGCATGGACTTCTCATCAGACGCAGTCCAAACATTTTTATTCCCGTTGCTGAGTCAACGTCGGGTTTTCTTGCTTAACGAATGAATTCCAAAGTTTATTTAACAATTACGACTGACTTCTTATAAGTTGTGTTCGAGAGGTTAAGTGAGCTCAGTTAATAGTTCATAGCTATGACTCCCTTTGCCTAGTAAATCCTTCGCTCATAACTCATCAATTGATTTAAAGACAGTCGTTTATCTTGGTAATAGCCATTTGTTACCAACAGTTAAAAACATTATTCTGCACTATCCTACACACTTTACTTGACAGGCTCTGGTTCCAATTTAAAGCGACAGCGCGGTTTCTAAGAGTTAAATAAGCAGCGCCACCTGTACCAAATGTCCTCCTAGTGTTAGTGGAACCATCAGGAGTAACTTCAATTTGTTTCTGTCGAGCTTCAGAACAGCGCAGAAGGAACAAAAATCGTCATTTTTTTGATTCAATACCTTTTTAGACTATTCATGATTGAACTCCCTAGTTTGGTAAACACTGCCGAAGGGTGAGTCACGAAGGAATGCTGTTAGATTTACAGCGAAGGCAAAATTACTCTCTGGATTCTGGCACTCTCATTATTATAGGATTTCTCAAACTTCAGTGTTATGAAGACGTCCAAGTACAACTCATCTACGTTGCTATGGCTGTAAAGACTCTGGAGAGCCATCATTCTCGTTGAAATCCAACGACTCAGTAAAAGACAAGATGACTGGAACCCTTGTTTTCATTCATGTAGTTTTATTTTAGCAAAGTTTTTATTTTTGTTCCCTATCTTAATATCCCGCCAAACCAAACAAAGATAAATCACCTGGATATAAAGCTTAACCAACTTGTAGGTTAGAGTGAATGGCATAATTTTTTGAACATCCCCTATAACTACATTATTTGTGCAGCACAATTAATGCTTTTACTAGTTGCAAAATTACGTTGTCTTAAGATCCAGTAATTGATTTTCTCCGAATGATTTCCTCATCTAAGGAGTGAAAAAACTACGAAGAACCATCACATCTTTTTGTGTTGGTTCATATGTTCCAATAGGCTAGAAATCCTTAGCAGACGGCTGCTCACGACGAACCTCTTGCCTCATGTGCTTCAGTTCGATCTCAATTGAAGTGAATAATTCCTTCATTCGGCAAAAAGCTTCCCATTGGGATGTGACACGTATGATTATGCGAGCCTAATTGTACTACTAAGCAACTTATGTTCCTTTAGTTTTTTTCATTTCGATACTAGACGTTCTCTATTCTTTTCAATGCCGTTTGTTAAAGGTGAACGACAAGGGCATCTATTAACAGGGAATATTAATGGTAGTGGTTCAGTTAGCCACAAGTAAGTAAAGTAGAACCATCGAATTGTTGCTGATCAGATGGCCGACTTGGATGGAAGCGAAAAGCTCTGCTGAATAAATTCTGTTTCTTTGCACCGATCGTAAACATTTCTTCCCCTTCATACTGTTTTCACTCAAAATAAAGGTTTAGTTGTTAACATATTACGGTTTTTCTGCATTGTTCTAGGACCAGTTGTTTTTTGCATGCGCAGAAATTCAATCAATGATAATAAAAAGTACAAAGGACAAAGCTCTCGGCGTTGATCAATCCCTGAGGGATACGCCACCCATTCGACTTCGTCAAGCATCGTTCTGAGGTGATTGAATACATACCTAACCTTTAAAATAACTCGCGTTGACTTACCGATTTATCGACCCAGTGCTGCTATCCTCGCAGACAAGTCTGGTACCAATTTGCCGACCCCGGAAGGATGGAAGGCTTTGTGAGCCACAGGCGCGGTTATCGATCCTGTGTGTGCTGCAGGGCGGGCGCCTCCGACCACTGCGCCACACTCCCCTCTTCAATAGCAATAAGTAATAAATAATATAGAGGTTCTATTAATAATGTTAATGTGGTTTTGATGTTATTACGGATATAATCGTCTTGTCTGATTTGTTTACTGAGTACTTCTGTTTCGTCAACATGATGATGGTCCCGTTCGCTGCTATTATCCAGAACATTTTGCAACAGAATATCCTCCCTAACTCCATCAATGCTAAGTGAAACTTAGAGGTAGGATAGGCTTAAAGTTGCTAATATGCCGATAAACAACAATTCGATAACTTCTACCGTTTTATTTATAAAAATGCTTTTTCCGCATCAGTTTTCGACTTTTCATAGAGCTACCATTTATACCTTCGCTTCTTCCTCTTTAGCCATTCTTTTATTGGAGTCAGATTTTGGAAATGAACCCACTTTTTCTCATTTGACTTGATCTTTCTTGTCAAATGCTTTTGTCTCTTCTTCCTTTTTCGACTCCTTCACGTGATCTTTTCCAGCTACAAATTTTTAGAAGGACGTATTTAATGGCGCTGATGGCTTTTATAAGTCGTCGTTGGCGTAGCGCTCATATAGGTCTATTTACTGTGTATATCGTTGACACTTCCTCGAATACGGCAAGAATTTAGAGGTGATATCGCTTACAATTCTTGCAATTTTAACAGAGCGCTGGCGAGTTCCACATTGTCCACTGGTCTCGTGAATCATTTCCGTACCTGGTGTGCTCAGTAGAAGTAACAAGAGCACGACTGCCTCAGTCATTCACAAAAGTGCTGATCTCATCTGTTTTAAAGCTCTGCCAGGACAATCTTTAAACAGAATCCCGTGACTTAGTCCGTACTCAATGCTGTACAGCTGATGGTTGTTTGTAGGAGTTGTTTTCTCACTGATCCATACGCATTCGTCGCATTCGGTTCTCTATTTCTGGTTAGAATATTCACAGTTTCTGTTTAACATTGTTCAACATTGTTCCTTCTATTATATTTTGCAGCTCTTATGGAACGTGCTTAGTCATACCGACCTTTTAGTCACTTTGCCAGCCCATACATAAGAAGAAATTTTTGTCACCGGCCCCTGAACGAAAATATTTCCGCATCGCGTTATTAACCCATCGCTTGGTGTTCCTAACGTTGAGTGCCAGATCTCTGCAGTTCTTTTAATCCCATCAATCCCATCACTTAATGCCTATATCGGGCATCAGTAAGTTTTCGTTCGTCTTGTCAGAGCTGCTCATTGCTCTCACTTGGTCGATTGAAATTGCACTTTTCATGGAGAGCGTTTCATTTTCAGCCCTTTTTTTCTTTTTTTTAACGGAGATCGTACATAAGTACATCTTACTAAGTTTTT
Source organism: Angiostrongylus costaricensis (assembly GCA_900624975.1). NCBI lineage: Eukaryota > Metazoa > Nematoda > Chromadorea > Rhabditida > Metastrongylidae > Angiostrongylus > Angiostrongylus costaricensis. The sequence goes on along the minus strand of UYYA01004582.1, from coordinate 14,645 downwards.
TCGAAATGGATATGAGGCGTTTTCGTTAAAGGTGAGATCGAAGCACCTCTACATTCTAGTCATTTGATTACTTAACATTCAAAAACTGTTCATTATCTGTTCTCGCGATCACCCATAGTGACGTCTGTCTTCCTGTGCTACTCATACTTCATTTACGATTACTCTAACACTAGAATATCATTCGTTCTACGTTTTCACTCTATGCCATCGTGTTCGTCCCGCTCTCAAAAAGCGATCCAAATTTTCCGTGACTGCATGAGGCCTGCACGTGACAAACTGATCGCACGCGGCTTTGATATCTTGTCTTAAGACCATTTAATTTCTGTAGAGTCATTGTTACAGTGGTTTGAATGAGTAGCTGGTCGAAATTGCCAGTTGGGCGGTGTACTTTCGAGAATGGTTTTCACGTTTTGTTGATTTCTCTCACAGTAATATCGGATAATTTCGCTAGATGTGAGGCTAGTTGAATTAGTAGTAGCCTTCGGGCTTTCGGTTAGTCACAGTAGAACTCGCATATGATGGTGGTGCTTGGTGGTGGAGACTCTTAGTATTCAACGTTGTACCGACATTCCGAGAACGACTCTCGAATGGGAGTCCGATTTTGCGCCATCTACTAGGGTTTGCCTACGTTCCACGTACACCAACTTAGTGGTAAGATTGTAGTGGGTTATCCAGGTTTCGAATGACCTACTCCTTCCACATGAATGGAATCCTCTTCAGTCGTTCATGTTGCCGACCTGTGCCGTATAATAGAATTTTTGAAACACAAGAGACAAAACCAAAAATCTAAACAGCGTGGCATGGACGCATTATCAAAAAGTTAAAGGTCATAAGAAGAAAACTTAATGGTTCGCAATATGTACAGTAATAAACAGATGCAGATCACTAAATTCTTTGCTATACTTCGAATCTTATACGTTATTGCAGTGGAAGAAACGCTATGGAAACCTGCATAGCTCCTACTTTGTTACGCTTTTATTTCATGGGCAGCATTTCGATCAGGATTCACAGCTATCCATTGTTCAGAATAATGCCCTACAACGACTAAACAAATATGGACTATTTTTACTACACCGAAGCCCTAAATTAGTACGTTTGCGTGTTTTTGGCTGTTGTTTAGCATCGAGCACTACACACTGGCACTGGCGACACCATGTAAAAGTTCGATGAAACATACCAAGCTATTCTTCATCTGGGACAAATGTGACATGACAACTTAATCAATATCACGATATGGGAGAGTGAACCGTCGGAGTTTTCAGCGCTACATGTTATAACTAACTAGGAAAGGATATATAGTGGGTGTTCTTCATAAAACAAGCAATTATACCTGGCATCAAGTTCGTTGAAAAGATATTTCTCACGTTAATCAATGCCTCAATGATAGAAAATGCATTGGACTTCATTATAAAAATGTTTGAATGCATATTTGTTCTATACAATAATTTTCAGTGGGCCGCTAATGCATTTCTTTGTTTGACACCAATCTGGCGAGTCCGCATGGATGGAGATCTTGTTTTGCATGGGCGCGAGATCAAACCAATAATACTGTGTGTACAGCAGGACATTCTTACCACTGCACTAAATGCACCTTGTAATTTAGAGAAACAAAACATTGTGATGTCGACTGCAGCTTCAGGTTAACTGCGTTCAGTGCCGATTTTGCTCCCTAGATCGTTCCCATCCTCCCAACGGTCTATTGCTTCATCGTGGCTAAGAGGTGTTCCTGAGTGTCGGACTGCAATGTAGAGCAGGGAAGTTTCCGCCCTCTCCCTGGGCCGGGTCTCCTAAGCTGAGAAGGAATCCGGCGTTTCCATCACGAAGCCTTGCTAAAAGTAAACTAGTATCAAGACCCACCACTGTCCTGGTATCAAAGTCGCATGGTAGCAAATCTCCCTCTAATCCACAAGGGCTGCGACTGCCTGTGGTGGTGAACACCTGGGACAGACTTTCGCCAGACTGACCTCGGGATTCTAGGGAACCACAATGGGTTAACCAGCAAATCTCCGAAAAATAGTGATTATGAGGGGGGCCGCACAATCAGTGAGGATGGGCCGTTCAAGTAAGCATCATTCTCATAGACGGGTGCTGATAGCAACAATAGAGTAAACAATAAAACATGGCTCAGAGAAAAGCAAAGCAAGGGCCTCTGTAGGTGTGTTGGATAGTACGTGAACTCCGAAAAGGGTTAATCGTGGGATCGCAGCACGCCTGAAGCTCCTAGTTCCGTCCATATCGCACGCTCCTTGTCGCCTCTCATAGTAATGTGCTCTACGAATAGGTTTCTAATCGAATTTTAACATGTTCGAAAGTACTGTCGTGATAATAATTAGTATATGACCATTTAAAGGATTCTAGTAGCGTACTTAAGCGCCTATTTTAGATATAATTGCTTCATATAAGAGTTCTATAGGGTGGATAGCGCAGTGGTAGTGATGCCCGTCATCACGAACATGGTTCTAGTTGGATTCCGCTCCAGGCCAACCGAACTTCTCATCACTCCGGGGTCGGAAATTTGGTACCGGACTTATCCTGGAAAGAAATCACTCTCTGTAATCCAATTGGGAACATTCCAGCCCAGCTATCTCACGACTCCGGGGAGAATCGACTCGACCACCATTCTACAACATTCAAAGTGAAATGAAAAATCCTCAAGCAGTAGTCGAAGCCACATGCAAAAAGTTTGAAGATCTTCGTGGATAATGCATTCGAGAAAGCGAATCGAATGTGAGAAATGCTGGGATTCGCGCAATATACGTGAAGACGGACCACATAGATAAATAAATAATAAATAAGTAAAATTGCTGTTCTAAGTGAATGCTTCTCTTGATCATGTCATCTCTTTGATTTGCCGGTCCATTAACGAAGGGGATTCATAATTCACTACAAGAGAACTAACGTTGTTTATGGGGAAGTATGCTCTTGAAAAAGTGCATTTTTCTCTTGCAGAAAATTGAATTTGATAACGGAGTATTGGACAAATAAGAACAAATCGATGAGCAACGAAGAAATAAGTATTCATTCATCGGACAACAAATGGCATAAAGCCGTGACCCTGAATTATCACAGCCAGTATTCTGTACTGTCCGATTATTCGTATTCTACAGGTTAAAAGAATCTTGTGTTATCAAAAAAAAACGTCGCACTACACAAACATATTAAACCGAGAATATTAATTAACGAAAATGAAACGGATAAAGCCCCCGGCGTTGATCAATCTCTGAGGACGATCCATGCTTTCGAATATCACTAAGCATCGTTGGAGATGATTGAATGTACATCTGGTCATTACAATAACTCACGGTGACCTACCAATGTATCTAACGAGTTATGCTATCCTCCTAGACAAATTTGGTACTAATTTACCAATCCCGAAGGGACGCAGGACGTTGTGAGCATTGTGCTCTGGGGTCGATCCCATGTGCACTGTAGAGCGCCTCCGACCAGTGCATTGACTCGCGCCCTGAGAGTATTAGTTAGCTTCAAATATATAACAAAAGTTACGTTAGCACTTACTCCAATAAATAGCAAGCTTTAGGCAGACTTTACGAAAAAACTTTTCTTGTAAAAATTTAGAATCTGAGTTGATGCGCAAGAAAGCAGCAGCTAGAGATGCCATATAGTACAAGAACAACGGTCACTGTTCCAACCCCACACTAGACCAACAGGGTTCCACCACTCCAGGTTCGAGGAATTGTTATCATACTTGTATATAAAACGGTCAACCAGCTCACAAATACCGGTGAAAGTCTTGGGAGGTTCTAGCAGAGCTATCCCAAGATCCCAAGGAAGATCAGTTTGACGTGCATTAGACGTCTTTCATGATGGAGAATTTTCGGATAGACCCCCAAACCCACAAGCAAATCCGATGACCTTCATGTGCAGGAATGCAAGAACGAATAGAATTTAAGTAGTGCTGGAATCCACCTAATATGTAAAGAAAAATCATAAAAATTTTGTAATAAATAAGGTATAGCTTTGGCTTTTCCACTTATTTCTCAGATTCATTATTATTTTCGGTCTGATTTAATCTAGAGGAAGTCTAATATTTCGCAAAAGTGTTCGTCTGTGCAATTTGTTACATTTCAAGCATTTCCGACAAAAAGTCATCAACCTTGAACACATGTGTTCCGATTTTTAATGTAAACACAACAATAGCAAAAGCAATAACACATCCATATGTTATTCTGCTCAGCGAGCCAGTCAGACTCCATCAGAACATGGTTTTCGTCGCCATCTCCTCTTGATAACGAAGCATAGGGTGACAGGTATGCATTCCACTGTCATGCAGAATCTTTCTCCAGAAACGCTTAAAAATAACCGTGAGGAAACGATGAATCGTTTGACTTCTTTCCATCATTGGCGCACAGAAAAATTGACTATTAAAATTATTAGTGAAGTTTGTTTTAGGCTTAGAGAGGTAGCAAACAGATGTCATCGAAGAACATTTGATTGCCTTGACTTTGCAAAATTTATAAGACAGTATAGTTCACCTCTTGGAAGCATCATTCAGGTATTTCTCAGAAAGCTCATAAAGCTGTCGGCGCTGATCAATCTCTGAAGGATGCACCATGCATTCGACTTCATTAAGCATCGTTGGAGGTGATTGAATGCATATCTGGCCTTTTAAAATAACTCGCTGTTGCCTACCGATGTATCGAGCCAGTGCTGCTATCATCTCGAACAAGTTTGGTACCAATTTACCGACCCCAGAGGAATGGAAGGCTTGGTGGGCCATGGGCGTGAAGATCAATTCCATGTGTGTGTCGCAGTGGGGCCTCCAACCACTGCGCCAAACGAGCACTATATTCCTCATACTAATAAATAAGAGTTCCACTACATCATGGTTACTATAGAAATCATTTACTTCCTAATCGTTTTTAATTACTAAATAATGGCCAAACTGCTTCCTCGTTGATCACTTTTATTGCTTCACAAGGAGTACCTATCTATTTTGCGTTGTTCGTCGTTATTGGAAATGACTTGGTCTGGTTCGCCTTCTTTCTCCTGTCTATCAACTTCTTAATATCTCGTTTTTCTTTCCTTTTGATTCTTTAAACTATGCACTTAGCCACAATTACTGACGATGTTCGCAGTTTTCATACTTTTTAAAAAATGTTGCTCTACGATTGCGGAAAGATTTGTAGGCTTCGCTTATCTTCTGCGATATTACTTCTTAGTGGAAACTCCTTTTTCTTCACGAACCCCATTCGTCCTATAACGATGAGCTTTTCCTAACTCATGTACTTCACATTACAATGTGCTCAAAGATTGAGTCTAATAGGGCACAATTCTGCATTAAAAACTTTTAATAGGTTATCACTTCTGTATGCTATAATCTGTAGAGCGGTTCTATTGACATGGAATGTTTGGAATTCTATTCTCGAAACGAAATAATGGTTACGATAGCGAGCTCGTCGTTATCGGACGATTGGCCCTTTGTGGGCGAAAAATGACCGATTTCTGAACGACATCGCAAATATTTAAAATTGCTGTACTACGTAAGAGTGGTGTACGGATCACGCCTGTATGGTGGATTTTGTACTCGTTTGATACGAGCGAATCAGGCCCATATCCATTTGCTTTTCAAGGAACAATCAAAGGCAACCAATTTCTAAGGAAATAACTAGATTTTGATGAGGGAGATATTTGTCAGCTGACTAGAAGCGATCTGAAATGGCCTTCGACGACTAAACTCACGTCTGTTCTGGAAGGCGTTATAAATTATCTAACCACAAGGATGGATCCCGGTGGACCATATGTGAACATCTTCTTGTTCAAAACTGTAAAACTGAAGGGTTGCATACTGTTCATGTCTCCTAACTGAGGAAATCTCAAAGTGCACAGTTTTGGCATCCAGAAAGAACGACTAACAACTTCATTTGTGCTTGTCCCAGTCACCTCTAAGTTAATTGATTACATCTGATACTAGTGATTAGGGAGCTAGTCTCGTAAAATTGTCATAATTGGGTGGCATTTAGACGAACTCCTGCTTGCCCTTTAGCTTATCCATTTGACATATTCGCCGTAGTGCACATTGATCTCAGTGCCTACATAATCATTAGTCTTTCATGTTCAGCACTCGCGAGGTTTTTAAACAGCATATATTTACTTCCATAGAAAAACATAATACAATACAACACTAGCTGACGTTTCGGCAGTATCGCCTTCTTGTTCAGCTGTTCTAAACTTCCTTATTGGAAGTCACGAAAAAGTGGCTCTGAAGAAGGCGATACTGCCGAGACGTCAGCCAGTGTTGTATTGTATTGTGTTCTTGTGGAAGTAAATGTATGCTGTTTAAAAACCTCGCGATTGCTGAACAAGAAAACGACACATTCATATTCCAATGCCGAGGTTAATAGAAAGTCGATCCTGGGAACTATTAGTCTTTCAACTTTTTAACCTTGGCATTAATAATCAGAACGTACTTGGATTCTTAACCTAAAACTCGATGGGTCCACTGAAAAAAACTCGAGATGCGACAATAGAGACACCACACCGGGCGACGAGCGACTCTGGACCATCGAATCAGATCATCGAAACTGAAAAAGAAGAAAAAGTCGAAACGTTAGCCGAATAAACCTTTTTATTAACTTCGTGGTTATCTTAATCCAAGAAGGCATTTCACCTAACATATTTCACTTGGCAATGAACTTCATTCACTGACACAAAAATCATACTACAGATTTTTGCAAACAGTGTGCATCTTTGCTTGTTTTATTGTTTTACCACGATGACATTCTCACTTGTTGGAGAGCAAAGAAGATTTCGTCCAGCTTCGCACGGCATTCTCTATGAGTGCGCCATTCGCTCTTGTGATCACTCCGCTTGTGTTATTCTATTTGAAAATGATTTCATTTCTTTGAAAAAGTTGCTTCCATTGGGTCTCACCTTCGAAAAAATCGCGAAAGCCATGCGAAAGGAAAGGGAGTGAGTTAAAGTTAAAACATTGTGATTTCAACTGCAGTTTAAGATTAATCAGGTTCAATCCCGATTTCTGCTCCTTATATCAATCTCATTGACGAGTAATTGCTGGCAACACCGATAAGGTTTAAAAAAGTGGCAAAGAGAATCGCAAAGCAAAGGCCTTGTTTGGTATTGTGGATAGCATGTTGGCCCCTGAAAAGAGATAATCGCGGATTCGAATACCGCCTGAGCTTTCGAGTTTTTGCTCATCTCTAGGCATCTCCGTGATTATATTTCACATCTTATCCTGCTATGAAAAAAATCGGCAGTTTATGAAAATTAAAGCATTAAGAACACATTTCAAAGACATTTCATGGGCCCTTATCGCGATAGGTCAAAGTCCCTTCTATAAGCTGTCAGGTCTCAGTTCCTTAAGCGCTGTAGCTATCAAAATCTTATCGTCAGTAGTTGAAAAACTTGCGGTGTCACGAATGTGTCGAAGATATGAAGACATGCTGGCGCTGTACAATAGTGTACCATCATCACGGCAATAGCTAGTTGATTCAGCCATCGTCGAGTGCCAAGTTATTCATCTCCGTTCTCCTAGTTGGTAGCCAGATCGTTGCTGAACAATGAACGACCAGATTGTCTACATCGTATGATCGTCGTCATTCATTGTATAGACGGCGCCAGTATTTTCTTCGCTTCATTGGTAGACTAATCTACCACAGAAGCAGCGATGACAATGAAGATTAGGATCGCGCAAAATCTCCCTTTCATGGTCGTAGAATTATATTTGAAAAGTTTAATCGATTAAGTTTTTGTTTAAGGTCAGTATCATCCTGAACAAGATGAAGTGCACACTACGACTTCGTTTTGAGTGAGATGATTATATACTGACTTACTTAGCATCTAGGCTCGGTGAACAGTAAGGTAATCTTTTCAATCTTCTTACTTTTGAAGCAAAACTTTTGTGCGATTTTACAATAACTGGATGGTCCTAACACAAAACATTTCGTTAAATCACGAAGTTCATAGTTGTCACCTTTGGCAGTTCAAACTCAGTATTCGGTAATCTAAACCTATATTAAATGTAACATTGGTTTTTCCGCCTTCGTTAACTATTGGCCTAGATTTTACTACGAATCTTCACTTCGTGATAAATATGTTACTAGAGCTTTTGGTGTGAAAGTCTGGCCATACATGCAATAAAACGTTAACAACGACGCCCCAAGGAACGAAGCAATGTTCCGCTATATCGAAACAAAGGACGATGGTTTCTGTCTCTGTATAAGCTATTTTAATCAGCACGAAGTTTTTCTAATCTCGATTGCAGTTGTTCAAATGACACCTTGTGACATGCAGTCGATAGTAGCAGAACCCACTGGGCTACTCTTGCATGCTACAGGGAAAAATAGAAGATTTACTGGCGCTCCCTCGAGTCATTCGACGACCAACGGGACAACAGGCGGTACAGATGATACATGAATTACTGTAACCGAGCTTTTACTATGGTAAATATATGTGCTTTGTTAGGTTTAAAACAGCCAAGAGTAACTTCTTTTGCGGCTTCTCCTCTGTCGCACTCGTTCCTCCTTGTAGTAGGCTTACAAAAACATCGCAAGATTGATGCGACGTATCTATTGCTATTTCTTACAGAAGGAAACTCGGGTTATTTCACCTCCGTTCGCGTTTTTTATCAAAATTTAAAAAGATGAGCTTTAGTGAAGTCGGTAGGTGTGCGTGGACGATGAGCAATGTGATTCGAAACGATGGGATACGCACGAGTAGGCGGCCACTATAAAATTCCATCTTCTCATGAGAGCGCCTCTTTTGTTGATTAATATAAGCTTCAATCACTCTCGATCATCAGATATCGGCGCCGTTCGTCCCTCCAACAAAAGCACTTTCTTCTCATCGAACCTCTACAGCTCTTGAATTTCGTACCGTACTAAATCTACTAGTGTGGTAAAATGCTGCTGTTTGTGAACAGCTCTAGAATGTGGAAGCACGCTTTCTCTATACTTCAGATATCCGCTAGATATTAAGTGGCGTTAAGAGCGATCATTGTGTAATAGTGTGTTAACGGCGTTAAGTTCTGCACTGAATTTTTATAGTTGCTATACCGTGGCGTAATTTTCTTGAAGGAACTTGTTTCTCTTTCTCGTATTTTTCAAAAGCTAGTTAATTATGTGCAGATGTGTCCCTAATTTTTCCTTATTACATTAATCCTAACACCATGTTTTTCCTGTGACGTCCGTCCGTTCGTATGAAACGATCACTGATCACCACAGTCGGACGACAATCTGATTGTAGCCTTCACTGAATGACGGAAGGAAAGGAAACTGCAGTGAAATAAAGTACAATAAAATAAACAGTTATGCCTGAATGTCATTAAATATGCGATAATTAATATCTTTTCACATGTTCAGTTCTGTTGTCGGGTAAGTTCTCGACAGCTATAGGACGTAGAAGTTGAGAAATTGACTGTTTTCCAGAGAAAAGGTCTTACCCTGTCAATGCATGGGACATAGCATTTCTTTTATTTTGTTTTTGTTCGAAATTAAAACTTGAATTTCAAGATGGGTGGCGAAGTTTTACATGCTAACGATATATTTGGAAGAAAGAACTGTTTCTAGTCGATAGATGAAATCCATCTTATTCAATGATTTCGCAGCTTGAAAAACGAATCCTGCCGGAAAAAGGAGAGCGGACGAATCTTGGCCTTCAAAAACGTAGGATTTCACTTCTGGCGAAGAAGGAAGATCTCGCTGTTCCTGGCAAAATTCTATGAATTCTACTGGTTTTCACCCCAACAAATGCAGTTCACTACGCGTTATGTTTCTCTAAAAGTTTATCTCTTAACTATTTTCGATTGTATAGAAGTCATATATGACTCATATGGTCGCGAATATGTTAACCGACAATAAACTGCTCCCATCACTCCATGAAAACATTTTTCATTTTGTTTTCATTGCGTTGACGACACGCCTCAATGCGAGCGAAAATACGATTTTCACTCTTCGTAGTGCCCTTCTTTTCTTCCTTCTTTTTTCTTCTTTTCCTCGTCTGTAAAGATCGAAGTCGTTCGTGCAGGACAGTGATTGGTACACAGCAACGTAAGGGGCACAAACTAGCTTCTTGAATTCATTTCAAAAAGGATTTAGCGCGTCTAAGCATTGGCAGCCCTTCGCGTCGATAATTCGTCGTGGATTCCCGTTGTCTTCTAAAGAGTGCAAGCACATTCGTTTTTTCCATTCTTTTTCATCACGACAATGTCCATCATCTCTAAGCTGCACTGTTTTTATATAGAGGCTTCCTGTCTACAAGTGTGCACAATCTTTTCTAGGCAATAGACATCTCTAATCACAACCGCATAGATGAAAATGGAAAAGTAATAAGCTTAAATTGATATCCGAAAATACTTTAATCGTCTTTGCAGCAATAATGTATATTATTTATGACGTGCTACGGTATTCAGGATTACTCCGGCTCTCCATTTCAATAACTAATATACGTAGTACTACATTGTAATTTATACAGCTTTAGCTTAAATGGACTCGATGACGAGATGTGCTGTACAGATCAATCCCGTTGACGGGTGATTGCTGATAGCACCTATAGGTCAATAACACGGTTGAGACAGAGGCAAAATGAAGAACCCGCATGGTGTGGTGGTGAACGCGTTAGACCCCGTAAAGGGTAATAGCGTGTTCGTTCCCCACCGCAGACACCAGCGGTCTGGAGCTCTGTAAATATCTTAGCGTCATTATGGTAACTTACGTCCTATCATATCTAAACATTGAAATGGCTTATTGGCTTACTTACATATTGGCATATCTATTTAATTAACTGTTTGAATACTTTAATGGCAATCTTGCTATCTCCTTCACATCATCACAGAATAGCCCCGCACTGTTCTTTTGAAATCTTGAAGTAATTGAACATCGTTCAATTTTTTTCTAAAACTACCTTCTCGACTTAGAGAGGGTTTTCGGCACCGTACAACCAACAACCATGCGGTTGATAGCAACGGAATTCTTGCATACCTTTTGGAACCTCCTGGGACCGAGATACACGTACCAGTGAGGCACTAATCTTACTAGAGAGAAGGATTGAAGTAGTGCAACTAGTTCCTATTTGTTTCATGGGTAAATTTTAACATGAGTAAGGGGAAAACGAAATCATCGAGCGTTTATCATTCCCTCAGGGATAGGGATTGCAATCAAATCCACTAAATAACGCAGAGATATTATAAAAGCAGTTAAATGCATATTTGTCAATAGAATAACTTGTACTGGCATATCCATGTATTCACAGTGTTTTCATCTTTCCAGATAGGTGTAACAACAATTTGACGGCCCGAGAAAAGAACCCTTTACAGTCCTGAGTGTAGGTCGAACTTACGAGTATGCATTCGTTTCAGGGCACTTCTTAGCATCCATGAGACATTAGATCGATTTCGTGATACTGTAAAAAAGATTAACTGCTCAGCACTTTTTTTCGTTTAGCTGCTAATGACTAAAGAAGATGTAACAACCGTGTTACAAAGTAGAAATCACTTCCTACAGCCTTAAAACTTTCGAAATGTAGCCGAGGGAGCAGGAATTAGCTTGACAGCAGATCATAAAGAATGTGTTCATTTCACGTTCATGCAGTCTGCCCTTAGCCTTCGAATCTTTGGCTTTGAAGCTCTGGAGCTAATCAATTTGGATTCATGGCGCGTAACAGTCATCGCAGTGTAATACTGGTAACGAAGACAGAGGCACACACCATAAGTTGATCAATGTTCTTCGTATTATTCATCGACACATACTCTATGAACACTACATGTGTCGATTTTTCAATCCTAATATTTCAAGTAAGCTTGAAAGTTTTTTATCCAAGTTTATCTGACCTGGCTGCATACATTGTGCTCTTCCTAGCACATGTTTCATTCGAATCGTTTTCGCGTTTCATCATCCATGATGATCTTCGGATGTGAGTTCTGCTCCCAATTGAATATTTCTTTATTTTCATGGATGTCAACGTATATCGATTGTATTGCGGTAGATTCTGCATAGAATGTTGGAATAGCTCCATTAGAGTGTTCACCATCCTCCACCACGAGCAGTCGCCTGCTTTTGTGGATCAGAGAGCTTTTCTGAGACAAGTCTGGCACCAGTTTGGACCAATGCAACACAGGAGGCTTGCTTGCAGCGCACGCTGTTGAACCAGCGACTATGCGTTTAATGCACAGTGTCTCTTACCGTTGCTTTTCCCACGCCATTGATTACACATAACTGGCTAAAACAACACAATGACAGCCGGCCAAAAAACATTTTATGTGTATTCAATAATCTTTCTACCGTAAAAATATCGTTCGCATTGATGATTCATTCTTTTTTACGACGCTCTATGAAATATTTTCACACACACACACGACATCGCCATCACAGTGCTCTCGCCTCCATACTCTCCTACCGCTTCCATGAATCTGTAGACCGTCATCAGTACGGATTAACCAACACACCGTGAATGTTAAATGACAAATCAATAAATGATGAGTTTTTCGTGTCTAACTTATTATCAATATATTTTATTTCAAAAAATATTATCAGTACTAGTTGAAGTTAGTGTCCAGTAGATGATTCGATGATTTTTTTTTTTTTGATTCGTGTCTGAAACTCTTTAAAGGACTTGGAATCACGAAATTCCTACATCATCGGCGGTGTGTTTCCGCTCCACTGTCGTTCATCATCTTGGCAAAAATGTCGACGACATGTTGAAGCGACGCACCACCATTGAACAGCCCAGCGAATTAATGATGTGAACTAGGCCGGTCTAACTTCCGTTTTTATCCAAGACGTACCAAATTTGACCACGTTATATAACATATTATTCATAGTGGAACGTCTATTTCCGAGAGCATCAGACATCTTTTTATCAAAGTGCTCTATTTTTCTTATTTATAAGTGTTCTTTGTTATATTTTGAAGTAGAAATTTCATTCTTTCTTGTCTTCTACCAGTTTATTGAATTCTTCTGTCACCAGACGAACTTTTACAAGCTGTTTTACCTTCAACGATGCTTGCGGAATTCATCTATCGAGCTTTCTAAATTTTTCGGACAAATCAACTTAATGAGAAATCGTTCCAATGCATACTGTCACTCTTCTCACTGTTATCGAACTGTTTGTCACCGGTGGGCCTAAGCCAATTTTCCAATCTTCAACTATTGTGTTTCTCCCTTCTACTATCATTTTTTTAAGCCTTTCATCTCGAGATTTACAATTCTCAAGCCAACCTCAAATGGTACGTTCTTTGGCGAAATTTTTTCTAACTACAACATCGAGCAGTTACTGTAACACCAATTTTCCACTGAAAAACTGATTGACTCCTATTGATTCTTGCTGGGTAAGCATTGCAGAAGCACATTTGAAGTGAATTGTTTCCATAAAGCTAAATAAAATCCCAATAAAAGAAAGAGCATCTCTTGAGCAGCAAGATAGATATAAAACATTTATATATGTGAAGTTATATTCGTTAAAGTGTCACGTGGTGGTAGATCTTCTTCTGATCCAAAAAGACTGCCTGTGGTGGTGACGGCCTGAGGCAGAATTTGGCCATGCTATCCTCGGGAATGCAGGGAACCACAATGGCTAAACCAGCAAATCTCCGAAGAATGGAAATTATGCTGGAGCCCACACAACCAGTGAAGAAGGGCTACCCAAATATCCAAGTATGCTCGGTAAAATAACGTCTGAAACTGTTTTATAATAAAACATTGTACATAATAATGGGTAACCAACTTGACAACTATTTACTTTTTCAAAGCTTTTTAATGCATACCTCTATCATGTGGTTTTCTTCGTATTTTTGTTGAGCAAACGCGAGGTGTTATTATTCTTTGTTCACGATTAAGCTGACGTTTCGGCGGATTTCGCCTTCTTCAGAGCCTGGAAAGGTCAAGTTGATAGCAATCCACTCGGCCAGACGCCTCCATAACCAAACAAAGAAACTCCAAACCAAGATTTCAATCACTTTGAACACAGCTTTGCACACTCACCGCTTTCTATGACGTTTCCACTAAGTATGTCACCTAGAGACCAACCGCACAGAAATCACGTGGAAGTATAATGTGCCCCTCACATCAGAAAAGCAGTTTTATATACGGCCCTATATCACGCGTGATAAACAAACAACTTAAAGTTGCCTCACCAACATGCCCCGTCTTGTACTGACTTATAAAAACTCATAAGTTAGTATCCAGCGATGATCTTGCGTCTAACGATCCATCACCATTTAAGGTTAGACCTATCATTAGCTGCGTAGACGGGCCAACGGACAGGATAACATGGTTTTTAACCCTAATATTTAACCAGTTGTTGAAACACATTCCAGCCCATCTTACGAATACCCAGATGTTTTTGGATCGTCTACGTACTGCGCAGCCCAACAGCGCGTGCGTGATGGAGTCCTTCGACGTTACCGCCCTTTATACAAACGTGTCGAATGACTCCGCAATGCAAGCCATATTCGAACTCCTTACACAACACGAAGGAGAAATAAACATGTATGGCTTCAGGATAGAGCACCTGATGGCACTCTTAAAAGAATGCTTGAGCTGCTCAATCTTCAGATGGTCTGGAAAGTACTACGTTCAAATAAGAGGGTTGGCGGTGGGACAACGACTGGCTCCAAGCCTTGCCATTGCATTTATGTCTAAGGTGGAAGCACCGGTGACTGATCTCGGGCCGCT